>JAQFYC010002347.1:0-26324 GCA_034694165.1 Tomocerus mixtus
TGCCTAATTCAACTGTTTCCTTAATCTTCAGCTCAGAAGAAGAAGATAGTCCTGATTTGAGAAGCTCTAAAACAGTAGGCATAGGAAAATGAGAAGAGAGTCTTTATTCCAAGCTTTCCTTCTCTCGGCTTAAATTCACTACTAAGTTTAGTTGACTTGTCTCAACTTCGTTACCCTTTTGGCATGTCACATCAGTATAAAATACTTGCTTTAGCTCCTGATGTCTCCGTGGTATACCTATTTCATGTATTTATGTATTAGTTATCTCTGTTATTTAAATACATATTAATATTTCCGTATACCTAATGTATTAATAGGTTCAAATTATATAGAGTTCGACTTATTATATATTTATATATATAAGGTTTCTCTATAAAATGTAAGTTGTAGACTCACCACTGTAATATGTATGAACTATTTATAGACAATGACTGGAATTAGGTACTGCATAGATATACTTTGAGAAAATCGGGATTAAAATTCTGCTGTGTGAGTTCTGACAAAGAGGGAAGGGATACTTTGCTCTAAGAATGGGTGATGATGACAGGAGCTGTCATTCCCACTTTAGTACTTTTACGTTTGCCAAGCCAAACTCCTTCCTCCGCTTTCTCTTTAATAACTAAGAATCTACCGCCCATTTCTTTCTCGTTTCAATCCATTCTCGCCTTTCGACTCTCATGCACTAACACTATTTCTTTACGTATGGTACATGCACATGTACAAACAATAAGAAAAAACAGAAACTTATTTGTCTACTACTATATTTATGTATTGTCAGTAGTACAGATAAACACAAAGGTATGTAAGGGAAGTGCAGTACAACATCTTTATACCTATACTGATATGAAAACAATCTAAGTATTCACTATTTCTTATAAAACTATGTATTTAAAATATAGTCTAATTGTAGTTACGGAAATATTATATTAACAAGTAATATAAAAGAAGGTATGGCTAAAATAATACAGGTAGCTTTTAAGAGTTTGCGTATTTAACATTCGTATACTTACATGTCAAAATGGCATTTTGTAATTAAAATCTCTAAAGAAAGGCTTCCCACTCTCTTTCCTTCTTTGTAATTAGTATAGTAATTTCCCTCTGCATAATGCTCAATAATTATTTTGCATCCATTAGCATCAACTTTTAATATGTTTGCTCTAATTCACGAGTAGGACATTCAAGGTACATTTATTACGTTGCACTACTTCATTTTGCCTCATGCTAATTAAAATAACAGGCTAAATTACCTCTCCCATTGGGATTTCTATAGTTAGCTTCTATAGCAAAGATTGATAACATAAGCAATACTACTTAAAGGTCACCTTTACTTCGTGTCATGTTCACGTTTCTTGTTTCCAATGAATACTTACTACATTAGGTACTTGTACATACTTAATACCCCAATAATTGGAAACTTTAGCTAAGCATTTTCTCGGTAAGGTAAATTATACATTTCTATAACCATAACCTTGTAGTCGTATGGTATCGGTGTAGTGTTCGGGTATTCTGAGTAGTTATTTACCTTATCATATTCATTACATGTTTTAGTAATAGCGTAAGCAACCTACATGAATTGATTGTATAACAGCTTTCTTCGTGGAACCGTATTTAATTCAAGATACTAGCTCATTAGAAAGGTGTAATTTGTAGTGTTTTCCATAAAATTGAATTATGCTCTTATACGCGTCTGTTGAACAAGTCGGGAAAATTGTGCCTGTGCAGGAAAGGCACAAGAGTATTTAATTGGTGCAATTTTCAAAAGGTTTTGTTTACATGTTTCCTTGTTAATTGGTTTCATTAACAAGGACCCATTATTGATATGTATGTATGTGTGTAACTAAATATAGAGCGCGGAAATGTTATCTATATCTTACTCTGGTGCTAATATTAAATCTAACTTTCTCCCACATGTAAATAAATATTTACTAACTGTGTTTTCTTTCTTTTAATTACAGGGACAGAATAATGCGAGTGAATCTAAGCAATATCAGTCATATGGATTGCAAGGTAACAATATAATTTACTTACTTTTTGTAACAACATTACTAAATACAAAATTACGCTTACACTCTCATATAGCTATTGGATATCATGTTATATTGTAATTATTGTTTTCAACTGGTTTATTTATTGCATTTAGTGTAAACGCTTCCCTGTTGTTCGTTTGTATTTAACTGCTATTAGTAGTCGCTTATTGCTAGGTAGGTGTTCATGTAGTATAGCTAACGAACCAATTTCTCTGTCTGTTCTAGAAATAGTACACTGCAAAATTATCTGTTTACTTTCATTCAAGTCCTATTTGCAATTGAATCTGCCAGTTTTAATCAGCAGATCGATAACTTGTGAAGTAATTGAATGGGTATCCTATATAAATAAAGTATATCCTAGCTTTGCCTTGATGTGGTTTGGTATACCTCTAATTTCATTAGTACATTCATGCTATATTGATAAGTACTATTTACTTCCCTTATTTAGTGTGCGTAGGTAGTCACCTTTTTTCCTCTAATACCTACCAATGTACTTACTATAAGTATGAACAGGGAAAATAATATGGAATTAAGCCAAATGGTTTCTTTGCAAAAACTCCTAATGTTCCTAGCGCTAAATTAAGTCTGGAATTTGCAAGTGAACTTAAGTGAATTGAATCTTGTATTGTTTCCCTTATGTCAACCTTCTGCCTGATTTATTTATTTACTGCTTACGAGTTTTAGTAGGTCGCCATTTGCTTTGCCTCACTTGACAAATGCTACTGTTATCCTTTCACTCACCCACACCCACATATCTAGGTAGATATAACATATTCCTACATATAGATGTAAGTTTAACATTTTGCGAAACTTTCAGTCACCTATGTAGGAGTATATCTAAATATTCTTATATCGTTGCTAGAAATTATTTTTCCACATAAAATGTTAATGTCAATAAAAGTTTTCTTCCATCTCGTACGATAATTCACTAATTATACTTAGCTCAAGAAATTGGAAATATATTGATGATTTAAGAAAGAGTTTTAAAAATTGTACTAGATAATACATTGTTTTCTTTGTAGAAGTAAATGTGCCTATTTATTTAATAAACACCTAGCATATTTAATAATATCTCTAAATTAATTTTTAATGTATAGGTTTGGTAGGTTTATTAAGAGCGAAAATCCTCATTGCTAGTTAACCTAGCTCTGGTGGAGTAATAAATAAAATATAATGTTTACCCACATTTTTTAATCAAAAATCATTGATTAGGCTAAACTGTGAATATTTTATCTCAAAAGAAGATTAACAGCGAAATAATTTAGGATGTTAGCTAGCTTAATGCTCCCTCATGAAATGGACTACGAACAGTTATTTTTTTAAACAAAAGCGTAACTCATTGGATTGTGAGCAATATTCTAAAAGTATGCGTGATACCCAATGTAAAAAATGTGAATGTATTTCTGCATACTTTATGTATTATTTAGCTCGAAGAACAAGGCAAGCCAAGGGTTTATTCTTTTCTGACAGTTTCCTCAAGTTTTTATTGTGTAAGTGGCAATTTTCAGAGCTACATAAGAGAAACGTCCCCCCTACGGAGTCTCGTGACATTCCTGATTAAAAATAATAGGCTAGGTAGCTGTGTGATAATGTTATAAGCTCAGTTTTTGAGTAGGGATATGGATAGGGAGCACAGCTAATATGTAAAACGGTGAGCTATAGCAATTTCTGAGAGGAAAACACGCAAAGTTAAGCCTTCAATGTTCACAATGGCTACGCACCCTATTACTAAACAGTATAAGTGTTTTGCAGTGCGGCACTACCAACCACCATATATTTTATGAATAGTTTATGAGTTGCTATTACATTACGACTGAAAATTGTATTGTAGGAAAGGAAAGGAGAGCAATAATGCATGTATTATATTACAGGATATGTTTAGGTTTCGTAATATACCTAAGTATTATCAAACAATAATTTTGTCAAGTAGAGCTACATAGTAGTAGGGGCTTAAACGGCAAAGGTAATAAGTAATACAACTTTTTTGCAGACATGCCCTTGTATTTATTATTTTGCACTTGCACTAAATTGGCCTGATAAAAGTTATGTACCTCTACCAAGCGTAGTAAATAGCAAGTACTATACCCATAAATACACTTTTACGTTTTTGCTCAGACTGGAAATAAACAGTATAACATTATTGCTTAGGTATATTTGTAGTCTGAATGGAGATAAGGAAACATATACGTATATACTGTTCAGCATTGTGCTTACGGTGTAGCTATATACATATGATACTTTTTAGATTAAGATTAAGTTCGGTTACTTTACAAAACTTCATCCTTAAGTAGAAGTTTGGGCTGAATGTAAAACAATACACATTAAGTATGCTTGTATGCTGGAGCTAAGCAAAATGGGTATTTCGTATTTTGATAATAACCAACTTTACTATGTACAACAATCAGCTTGTGTGCATATGTCCAATTGCAAGTAAGTTTCTAAGATTTAAGTATACCACATTAGCACTAAGGCAAGAAACAGACAAAGAAAGCGTGCTCACTATTTCCATTTATGTATCTTGCGATTAGATTTGGATAGATTCCATGATATTATTATTTGGTATAAAGAGAATGTATTTTATTGGGAAAGGGGGAATGCAAGAATAATGTCTATAATGAAATGAAATAAAATGGAAGTACTTCTTTATATAACATACTAGTAAGCATATAAATATAATGGAAGGTCAAATGAATGAGTTTGTTACAAACTTTTGGGAAATAACTACTACTTTCATGTGGTACAATAGAAATACATAGAAATTACCTTAAAACTATTTCTCTGCTACTGTACTTATAGTTATTAGCTAAATGTAGCTGTATTCTCGGAAAACAATATGTACCAAGGTACAAGACTACAAGAGTGCTACTGGAAATGCAATGGCTTTTACTTAAACAAAAGTACAACTTGAGTCAGGATAGGAATAGCGAGCGAGTCAAGTTTGGGAAATATCGGGACTTGAGAAAGCCATAAGTTCTAATTTAATTACTCTTCCCTATCTGATTTATTGGTTCATAAACGAGGACAGGTTCATTTCATAAGAATATTTAATTAAACCTCATCTCCTAGAATCCTTCCTTCCCTTTTAGAACAATAAGTACGTATCTGCATTTGCACTTACACTCACATCACACTACACGTAAAATCATCTAAAGCTTTTATATATTTACTATGTACTTAGGTAAACGTATTAGGTACATTATAAACATTTTCTTGTCTTCCTTTACTTAATGTTCCTCGCCCTTCTCTCTTGTTTTTGTTTTAGATTCCACGTAATAGTATTTTCAATGGAGGTATCTTTGGATATGTACAATATTTGTATACTTAGTAGGCATTTAGTAGACATTATTGTCTTTTATGTGCCTCTGTGTAGGTAGGGAAGGGAGTTAGAGTACCCAATACGGATAATGCACTAGGCTATCCTATCGTCATTATTTCCTAGTCTGTATCACCATTTCACTTTTCTCAGATGAGACTTTCCCATTAGTTACCCACTGCACTGTGCTTAATATTAGCATGTTTTATGTGAAACTACTTCACATCAGTGTAGGAGCAGATAGTTAATAATCATTTTCTATAAAACACAATACAGTACTGTATGTAGTATAATAACATTCCTTAGGAAATGTAGAGTTGTGCGTAAGCAACGTATATGCATGCTTAATTGGTGTTACAGATTGTTTGTATAGTACACACTGAATTTTTAATATTCTCCTAAATGTATAACTAACTAAGAAACCCAGTAATCCAGAATCTACATAAAGTGCTCAATAAACAAAAAAAATAGGAAATCATATTATGTTGACTAGCTTTAAAACAATAATATATTCATGGCTGTATTTATATGCAAATGTATAATTGTCCAACTTTCAAGAGCGTTGTAAAATGTTTCCTGTATTTGCATACAATCTGTAACATATTATATCTTGATTAATTCGGAAGGTATTAATACCTGAAGTATATATGAAGGGATACAGTAATATATTGTAATATGGAGAGTTCTTCGGCTCTTCTATTGCATTGATGCATGTAAACGCATTAATCTGCATTTGTCTTCGGTATTTACTTAATGTTTGTCTTCCTCCTCTGTTTTGTATTACAATTATATTATAGAGCCACAGTGTAGTACAAAATCCTTAATGTAAACGCGTTTAGGTTTCAATGTTGTTCTTCCAGCTTATCCTAGCTTGATTTTGCGTTGTGCTTTTGCTTGTGCTATGTATTATGGTTAATTATGAAAGGTCTCTCTGCTTGCTTGGGCTATGAAATGGAATTTAAATGCCTTTTGCATGAGAAATTATTTTATGAGCTATTATGTCTCAAAAACTGAGTCTAAGTGCCATTAAGTCGTGTAATAGACTAGCCCTAAATCGAAATCTTGCTTAAATTGTTTGCTTTAGAATGCTGCGTACGTTCATAACGCAAGATACTTAAGATGTATTTTATTTATTTACTATTTATCATCCAGCTCACTGCTGTGTAGGCATAGGGCATGTGGGGAAATGTTCGTTAGCGGAGCTTTACGATAAAATAATGCAGCTTTTCTCAGTTAGTTATAATATAAGCAGGTGTGTTTCTAATGTTGTAATTATATTTTAATGAAAGCCTACGTATGATTTTTATTTTGCAGAAGGACGCGTTGGTTATTAATCCTACGGGTCCTGCCAGTTGTGTTTCAAAAGGAAAATCTGAGGTGAGTTATCGACATTTAAATTGTTCTTTACCTTTACGATCTGTGTACCCATAAGGAAATATAATTGCTCATGAGACTTTTCGTTTTATTGCTCTGGACGTATGCAACGTACACGGAAACCATACAAATTATAATACAAATTGAGCTCATTTACCTACATACTATATGTTACATACTAAGTAAATGCAAATCGGGTTTGCAATTGTAAATATTATAGAAACTGCCAAGTACCTACTCTCATAATTATAATACATAAAATGGAATTTAAGGGTGTACACAATAATATGAGGGATACTACTACATTTTATCTATAGACTAAAATTACAAAAATATATTTATTTTGCCCAAAATATTCTAAATCGGATTTTTGATGACATATTTTTCTTTGGGGTATTTTGTTGAAAGTTGTAATGGAAAATAGAAGCTCATTTCATATCTGTATATTATACCTATAGTGTGGCTCACACACCCCCAAGGTTAGCTTTCCTAACACATTTCCCTTCCTAAATCGAGTTTTCATTTCCGTTGCGGTTTGTGGGCGTATTTTCTCGCTCGTATTTTTCCAAATTGGCAAAATATTGGATTGCCGTTTTACGGTGCCAATTTTGTTGGAAGAGGGCCGCTGGAATTGGCAATAAAATTGTATATAGGCGAAGGTTTTATTTATAGGATGCTCCCGGTTTGGTTTCGCATCCTCATCCACATCGTACATGTTTAACTACTTGACATGCCATGCTAGAGCCATGGGAAGAAAGAACTGTTATGTAAGTAAGTTAGTAAATATATAAAAATATAAGTATAAGTAAACTTAGTGTAGACTATAGAGTGTAGAAGGATCAGAAGGAAGATTCTGAAATGAACTGGAATTGTGTTGCCTTGCCTTGCCTTGGCCTTAAGGCAAAATACTGTATGTAAGATTCACTGTAATGCAATCCTCCAAAGTGCTGAATGACTGACTCTAGTGGACGATATAATTCCCCCTTGATGATTCCTCTTGCTAGCTATCTGTAGTAGTTTTGCTATTGATAGACATGGGCATGGACTGTTCGACGAAGGAATGTTTTTTCCTTGTCTTTTCTCTGATGTTTGACCTCCGCAGGTTTATTTGCACATTTCTTGTGTATATGTGGTAACTACAACATGTAAAGTTATCTATATACGAGTACCTATCTGTATTTGAAGGCAAACGCAGCTACTACAACATCCATACATATATTTATTTTGGAATTGCCAATGAAGAATTGGAGTTTTAGTAGTGGGGGAAGAAAACGAAATGCAATAGAACATTGAATCAGAATCTGTTATTGCCATCGGCACTCAATTATTGATAAAATCCTATAGGTAGGTACTTATTTATATTTTACCGATGCCTTTTAGGATAGCATACAATAGGTACTATAGTTAATAGCAGTCCAACTTCCAACTATCAATCCCAGTTCCTAGTTATTTTAGGCTCTTTCTCCAAATATACAAGAAAAGCATTAACTACTATTCTTTCCTTGTCTTATCTTGTTCTGCAATTTTTTAGGATTCCTGCATGTTTTTTTCCTATTTTCTACTGTTAGGTCCTTGTTTTTGTACCTTAACTCTAATGTAATAGTATATATGTACATATATAGCAATAACATTGCAGTCGCACTTCTTGGAACTTTTATTGTGAGAAGAAAGACATCTGACTGTCTGTATTGAGTAGCGAGTACGTAGTATGTATGTATTGTACTATTGTATTACTCGATTGAATGAATGGAGGTGACCCACCACTTTCTTTAAATATTTATACACTTTTGTTATCTGTAACTGAACTGCTGAACTTGCCTTTTACAGTATACAATGTATTTTTACTTCGGAAAATGTCCCATTAGTCCCTTATTGCTTCTTTGTAAAAATGAGCATGTAAGTAAGTATGTACATAATAAAGGAAGGAATAGATGAAATAAACACAGTGGACATTGTGCCCATTTACTGTTGTATATTAGAAAAATTTCTTCAATTTCATTTTGGTAATTTTATGAGATTAAGACAAGGTACCTGAGAATGTTCTGCTTATTAAATTGTCCACCTCTTTTGAGAAAGTAGATAATATGCGAGAAGGCGTAGGTAACTGTTTAAATATTGTAGCAGTTATTATGTCCATAATGGTAATTTATTTTAGAATGAAATTGTCATTGTCAATTACTGGAGAATTGGGATTGGAATTTTGAATTGCTACTTTATCTTTGATTCCATGATTCCCCATCCCTCACTCCTGTCTGCCGTGGAGACATAATGGGTAAGGTAAAAGGTACCGTGTAAATATTCATAGAGGAATTCAGAGCTAAAGCCTTTCCATTCCAAATTCCAACCGAATTCGGCAGTGGTAGTAAATATGGTATTTTCGCATAATCCTTTCATTTGCTTACGACGGCCTTGTTCTTTGTTTTGAGCACAAGAGCTTAACTGTTCTTAAATCATAGTTTTGTCATAGGAAAAGTTTGGTTCAATTCAGTTAGGTAATGGGAAAAGAGTTTAGTGGGGAATTTTAAATTAATTTCATTTAAACCTGTCACAACTTGTGACTGACATTTCTAATTTGGAATTCTTTCACTCAACTTTGGCCAGGGAAGGCAAGTTCATGAAACAACTTAAACTTAACTGCGCAATGCACGAGATACTTCTAATCTATTCATCCTAAAAGCTACAAGTAAAACACTAACTATTGTATAAAGAGTTGCAAAGTAGGAGAGTAGGACAACTGTCAATCGGCAGAGCAGGAGCACGCCATCTTCGTCACGTCACGTTTTCTATGCAGTATTACTATTTCTTTTCCTGCAGAAACACTTCTACTGAAACGAAATACTTGAGTAAAAGGAGAATTAAATGTTACAAATATAGGTAAATAGACTATGTACTTATGTACATAATTTAACTTGCTGTTCTCAATTTTCCTCAATTTTGTGGTGAATTATGGATCCCTATTCCACAAAATTCATGTTTAAATTAAGTCAAAAGATGTTTTTGCATACAATTTTTAGCAATGTAAACAGCAAGGTACACTAATGGTGCCATAAAAATTGACATTTATTAACATAACTAAAACAGGCAACGAATTTCCCTTAGCTGATCTATTATGATAGTGTTAAACAATAATGTTAATATGCAACTATTCATAAATAGGTTTTAAAACGAGCGTACATGAATAAATTTTTAATTGCATTCTATTTTGCTAATTTTGAAATTTTATCCATAACTCTTATAAACTCGTATTAAGGACAAAAGCTCTGAAAATTACAGTTTGGTCTTCTATGTATTTGCATAGAAGGCCTAGTAGTTGCTTGTATGAATTTATTAAGATTACCATTTACGTATTCTATATCCCATATTATATAATATATTTCCCCGGTGTGCCTTCCATCGTTTTTTTGACAAGTATTCGACTGTCAGGCAAAGCACGTCACACCCACACTGCAAGAAAAAAGAGTAAAAAATCTCTTAAATATGAATGGGTTTGTATGTAAGATGTTGACGTGTTACTCCATAGCTAGCAACTAACACTACTATATTGTAGTATATACTGAGAGTCTAGATGCAGTTGTGAATGCAAAAATGCAGGGTGCAATAATCCTTTAGAAGGTAATTCAGGTTTTCTGCTTTCTCCACTTACATATTCTGGAGGAATTCACATAATGAAAATATATGACATTGTGTGAGTGGGCATGCTCTTGCTCTTGCTATGTATGATGATGACTTACATTTACATGGTACTCACATCGGCCTACATTGCATTGTCATGTAGAGTACGACCAAAGTGCTTTTACATTTACAACGATTTGAGCTACCTACTTAGTACCTAAGTTATATTATCAATCTGTATTATACGTACTTTCCCTTTTTCATTGAGACCTACTTTTGCTTTCTTTATTGCAAAAGTGGATGTATAATATTATGAAGAACGTAGAATAAACTTCTATTGAGTAAAATATCTTCTACAATGCAGGATATTATAATTGAAGATTATACCAGCCCCGCCCGCAGGGCGGGTGAAGCATAATCAGAATTATATGAGTCTTTCGATATCATCTATCGAATTTTTCCGAAATTATTATTACCGTGTTCAAAGGATGTCTTGTAGGCGAAATTATGGATAATAATACAATAGTAATTTCGGATTTGTTTATAAATTACATTGTGTTATGAGAATATTGATGAACAATACTTGTGCATAATGGTAGTACAATGAGCTCAATTTAGTCAAGTTATTACATAATGCCGTTGCTTTCCATATAGTATTTTGAATGAAATTTTTATTTTTACAGGATTTTGACTGTCGTAATCACATTCGTGTGATTCAAGCAATGGGAGATGGAAATCGCCTTTATGTCTGTGGTACGAATGCACACAATCCCAAAGATTGGGTCATCAATGTAAGTCTGCTTTATTTAATCTAAATATAATTTGACACTAATTATTAAGTAAAAATGTAACTTCTATCTGCACTTCAGCCTTTTTCTCTATTCTGTATCATAAACAACTAAATTTGCAGTAGTGGAATATTGCAGTATTTATCAACCTATAAATATGTACCGAAATAATTATTAATGTGATATACATTTTGGAAACTGTCGTTTTTTCGATTTCATTTTGCTTGTGTATTGTATAAACGCATAAAACGGAATTTGAACATTTTTTGTTGCTGCACAAAAATATACCCACATAATGTAACTTTCATTTTGCAAAGATTGACCTTGTTTACTTATCTTTTGTAATTCGTGAAGTAAGAACGTAATAGTGTTTAGTTAGTTTGTAGTGTGTAAATTAGTTACTTATCCTAATGAAAATCTTACTCTAAACTATTTAACTAATCTACACATTATACTGAAATTGTACCGATTGTGAATTGTGTCGTTCTTGTATTTGTGTGCTTCAATCTGGGAATAGATACCATCATTTATGGAAACAAATGTAAGATTTACTGTACAGTACTGTCATACATACATTCATCATACTTTTATCCATATTTGGTGTCCTTATTACCCCCATTGTGAATTCAAATAATTCCATCAACCATGACCATGTTTCTTTTTCTCCATTTCATTTTTCGTGTCTTTTATTTTACATTTACTCGTTTATGAGATATTCAATGAGCTAATGAAATTGTTCACATATGGTTTTCAGTCGAATTTGACTCCACTGCCAAGACAAACATTCGTCCCTGGAATAGGAGAGGGAACAGCTCGTTGTCCTTACGACCCTAGTGACAATTCCACTGCAGTATGGGTTGAAAATGGAAATCCAGACAATCTTCCTGGATTGTACAGGTAAATGCTCACTTTTACTACCTTAGCTTAAGATAACTTACCATAAGCTTTCCTTCCTCCCTTCCTGAAGATTTTCTAGTGAATTAAATTCTACATTTTAATCCTTAGCATTACAAGAGCCTAAAGGTGCTGTTTTCCCTTATACTACATATTACATACATAAAATCACATGTATGTTTGATAAGGAATAGAAGTTAGAAGTTAGAACATCGTAGTGAGCTAATAAAAATAAATAAATAACACCTCGTACATAAATGTAATTCCTTTTATTTGTTTTTGACTACTCTGTCGAATCTTGTCCAGCTTCTGCTGTATTGTACTTTGTACTTATATGAAACAGAAAATAGGATGAGACATATACGTAGGTAAAGGGTAAGTTAATGTTGAATGCAACCCGAGCTGAGTAATTCCTTCGGATCTTATCTGAATTTGTTGTTGGGATGTCGTTTTCCTTTTGTAACCCGATATAGTTTAGAATTGAAGTTGAAGTTGAACTTGCTGGAGTATTAGGTTTAGGTTAGGTAACCCTTCTCCTTCTCAGTTCTAAGTACCTGTAGTATATGTTATGTCATTTATATAACTCCGCAGTTCTATCAGCAGGGCAGAGAAGGATTTCCATTTGTTTTATTTCAGTGTCTCTTGTTTCCTAAGTCAGTTTGAAGTTTCTGCTGAATGACTCTCTTAGGCACACTCAACTAATTCTCAGGTGCAGCTATATAAATCTTTAATGCATTTTGTGCTGTTGTTTCCAGTGGGACGAATGCAGAGTTTACAAAGGCCGATACTGTGATCTTTCGGACAGACTTGTACAATATGACAACCGGTGAAAGGAAGCATGCCTTCAAGCGGACCCTGAAATATGACTCCAAGTGGCTCGACAGTAAGCTCAAGATTAAACTTTAACTTTCCTACTTCAATTCTTGTTCGTATCTTTGTAAATACATATTGTTTCTTTAACTTTACCTGTGCTGGTGTGTAACTACTTATAGTCTTGTCTTGTCAACCTACAAACAAGAACAATATTACGATTACGTAACGTAACAAAATAATCCATTTGTTTACAATGTTCACAATTTACATAGAAATGCATGTCCCATAGATATCTCGTAGTTCCACAGTACCACTTACCTACTTTTGTAAGTTCTCAAATTCTCATCATGTAAATCTCACAAGCAGATTACGTGGATTTCATCTACAAACACATAAACAAATATTATTCTGTATAAGGCAATTTGAGACATCACATTACTTATGTTATGAAATCCAGTCATAATATTAGCTTACAAGGACGAGAGTTTTTTTATTGTAGATATGCGTATTACTGTACTAGACTGTAGGTATGTAGTTTTTTGGTAGCTGAATGAAGGGAAATGTTTACATTTACATATACGACATATGGAAATGGTTATTTGAGCATTTATGATTCTATCGCGTTGTAAAGCCAAAAAATAATGGATTATTACATGCAACATTCTCCTTCGTCAACATCATAGCAGGGGTTAAGGAAATATTTTTACGTCTAAATTTTATCCTTTTGAGGGAGTTTTCGTTGTTAAAATGTCCCCATTTCTCTTCCTTCCAGGCGGAAACCATTCCATTATTTTCATTCACAATTACAGACTGTATAAGATTTAAAGTTCATTATTATACATACCAAGTGCATGAGCAGAAACTAGAGTTTTAGCGTTTTATATTTCATTTCGGTCTTTAAACTGTATGTGTAAGGGCAGGAGAATTAGATATCTCTATTTTTGGTGTGTAAGTAGTTAAAATGTCTGTTTAGCCAACTCGGAGAATTAAGTGGTACATTTATTACAGTATGATATGATATGACATTATTATTCATTTTCATCCTTAAGTGAAATTAAGTTAGTTCATCTCCTAGATGGGTCATAAAATGATCCTTATACAGATTTTATGGAGAAGAAGCAAAGGATGAAATGGGAAAATGAAATGGATTAGCTAGAGGTTATTAAATTATAACGATCTCGACACTTTCCTTTTGTTTTGGTTGATTTTTTGGAATGTGTGCTGTATGTGGAATGATTTAGTGGGGAAAAGTGTTTGAAAGAAATCTTTTCTCAGGGAATAAGTCAAAGTTAAGTCAAGTCACGTAGGAAATATAATAGTTAAGATGTTGTAGTGAGTTTAGGTATGAGTGGGAAGACAAGACAAGGCATTTAGTTTCTGTTACAACAATAGAAGCTAAGTGAGTAAGTAAGTATAAGAGTGAGAAGAGAACATAAAGAGCGGCTATTGATTGTTTTGGCAATGATATTTTTCTTTAGAACCAAACTTTGTGGGCTCGTACGAAATCGGAGACTATGTGTACTTTTTCTTCCGAGAGCCAGCCGTGGAGTACATGAACTGTGGGAAGAACATTTACTCGAGAGTGGCTCGTGTTTGTAAACGGGATACTGGAGGAAAGAACATTTTACAGCAGAACTGGGCCACATATTTGAAAGCTCGACTTAACTGCTCCGTACCAGGGGATTATCCTTTCTACTTTAATGAAATCCGTAAGCTTTCCATAATGACAATGCATTTTCCACGTTTTATTGTCCCTTAAAGAAATATTCCGCTCCTAATGCATGTGTTCCAATGCTTTTCTTTTCCAGAATCCGTGTACACTGTACCGGGAGACGATAGCCGCTTTTATGCGACATTCACAACGACTGGAACTGGATTTAGCGGCTCGGCTCTCTGTGTCTTCACGCTGGACGCTATTCAAGACGCTTTCAAAGGAAAATTCAAAGAGCAAGCTACTTCTAGCTCGGCTTGGCTACCAGTGCTCTCTTCTAAAGTCCCAGAACCAAGACCTGGAGAATGTGTCAACGATACGCAGACTTTACCCGGTAAGTTTTCTTCCATTCTTCCTCCTTTTCTTTTTCTCCGAATGGTTTTGTGAGTATTTTCTTTGGAAATTACAGACACTGTCCTCAACTTTATCCGTTCCCACCCGCTAATGGATGAAGCGGTAGCTCATGAAAATGGAAAACCGGCATTCTTCATTCAGGATCTCACTTTTACACACTTAGTCGTTGACAAAGTCCCTGTACCATTGTCTCGTCAGGCTGGGGAACACTATTCCGTATTTTTTGCTGGAACACGTAAGTTTGAATATTCATTCTAGTGAATAAATAACTGTTTGATTCTCTCGAATCTCTAATGATGAAATAATTTGCAACGACGCGTTTATTAATCTTGCAGACGAAGGGAAAATATACAAGGTTGTTCAGTGGAGAGACGCAGAGGGAGAAAGTCGATCTGAACTAATTGATATCTTGGAAGGAACATATCCAGAACCTGTTCGAGCCATGGAAATTTCCTCAACGGTAAGTGCAATCCCAACACTTTTAATTCCACATCTCTTATCAGCAATGAATATTCATGCAAAGCTGCTATGCAAACTTTAATTCTCTCTTAATTGAAACAAGACAAACTTTCATTAACTTTCTTTTTCTTCTCTTTGCAGTTCAAGGCAATATACGTAGGATCGGATTACAGAGTTCGTCAAATCGGAGTTAATCCTTGTAGATTACGTTATGATAATTGCGTTCGTTGTGTCAGAGACCCTTATTGCGGATGGGATACGAAAGAAGGAATCTGCAAACCATACGCACCTGGGTAAGAACTTCATTACAAAAATTAGAAGCTGGATCTGCAAATATTCACAAATAATTTGAAATAAAAATACTAAATATTAATTTCTGACTACAGGCTGCTGCAAAGTGTTGGTGGCAACGGGGCTTTATGCAATTGTCGCCGTTGTTCACAACAGAAACGCGTAGTGGCCAACTGGGGCCAGAGCTTACATTTACAGTGTTCCGTTACGTTGCCGGGGCATGCTTCGTCCTCTTTAGTTTCTCAACCATATAAGTGGTTCCATTTCCCCATGTCCAGTCAAAACCAGCAGCAACCCCAAGCCATTAAGTACAGGTGAGTTTTCCTTAAAGAATTCCTCTTTCGATAATTCTCTTAACAAAAGATTATGATTATATAAATTCATTTCTTATGACTATTTCAGCTCCGAGAAGCACGTGCTGACTGCCGATAGAGGATTAGTTGTACTTAGTGTTAGTGAGACTGATGCAGGCCAATGGCAGCTGAGATACGAAGAAAAAGACATTTCCTTGACGCTTTGTTCGTACAATGTAACTGTGGAAGTGCAAAAATGCGCTGCCCCCACGCAAGCGTCCGACTTCCAAAAAGTGTACGCAGAGTGGTGCCATGAGTTTCAAAAGTACAAGCAAGCGATGCAAGTTTGGCAGCGAAGACAAGAGGTAAGCAAAAACACTCCGACCAACTAAACTCAACTATTTAAGTAGATTGTAGATATAACAAAAACTCTTAAATTGTGTCCTCAAAGCCAACTTCCTACGTTTTCTGAATATAATTATTTACTTTACTGCGCTGAATGTCGGTCATGTCATGTCGAGGGTAATTAACTTGAATCGTTTGCAAGTTTAGTTGAGCTGTAGTTTTATCTGTGTTAACTCCTTATTTACAAAGTGGGCCTCTATCTACATATACATACTAGTAGTGCTTTACATTACATATAAATAATTGCTTTATATATGTCAACGATCCGTATTATCGTCGGGATATTTGTACTGCACGCTTATCCAAGACTTGAGAATACTTTCCTTTTGCATTTTATAGAAAACGAAATTACTTATTGGGAATGTGCGCTGGTTTCAATTATGTAATCAATAATTCAAATCTATTTTCTGCTCTGCTAGAATTGTTTTTTAGCAAAGAAATAAACTTAGGGAAAGTTAAGAAATGCTAATATTGTCAATTGTTTACAAATTTTCGTGGACAATGCCAATTTTAAATGTTTCTTAGGTTAGATTTCGTTAATAAGCAAAATTATATGGCCAATTACCAAGATGCACTTATTAGTGACCATTTTACCGAAAGAATTTCAGTGCCTTCGACATACATAGCGTAGGTGATCCCAAAGTAATAAGTATGTAAAGTACACTTTGGAATTACTAATCTTCGCTCGTATTTACGCAGTAGTAAAGTTTCTGTGAGCTGAAGTCTCATTTAATTCAGTTGGCTTTGTCTTTGTGTCTGAGTTGACAATGACATGGGATTGGAGTGACACTGAGTGAATAATTAATTTCTTTGGTTATTTTGTAGCAATGCGGGAAGAAGGGCGGCGGTGACCTGAGTGCCAATCAGCACAATCATCCGAATGACATTTTCCAACCGAGTCATCCTTACGGCTGATTGCCTAATTAGCTTTTAGTCGCTTAATAAAAGATTTATACAATTTAGTTCAATATAATGTTAATTTAATACATAATAATAATATTATTACATAATACATACTACGATACAACAATACAATACATATATGCATTACTACTGCGATGAATATTCATATTCGAAGAAAGCTCAGTGCCTATTTTTGAACCCTATATAAATAACTGTACCGTACTCGTATGTAATTGTCTAATAACCATAATTGATAATATTTCAATATGTAATTCTATGTAAAATATGTAAATTATTCTCAAACCGTTATTTGAATCGAGTTTCTAAATTATGACGCTGATTGTCAAACGCCTGCCTCTAATTATACTTTACCCACAAAACAAAATCGAATACGTAATCCTAATCTACATAATTCTAATTCATATATTTAAAAAGAAAATGCATTTTATTAGCACAATTAGAATTTCGGAAAAAATGAAGAAAAAATATTTACCTTATAAATATTATACTACTTATGTAAAGTATAATAAGCAGCAGGTTAAAAAACATTACCTATATAAATGATAAATACTATATACCACGGATAATATGAAACCTTATACTTATACCTATACCGTAATGCATATAATTATCATTATACAGACATGTAATGTAAAAATCCCTGATAAATAACCTTACATCACTTAATTGTTAAGTACCTAGTTCATTATACTTATCAAAATATATATATTATGAAATACTTAACTAATTACGATAAAATATTCGACGAAAATACCGACCCAGTCATTTTTCAAGCAAGGAGGAAGCAATCTTCAGTAATTGTCGATGAATGCGGCACATTTCTTGTACTACTATCTTCTGTATTGTGTAAAGAAATAATTAAGTATAAGGTAAACCAACCAAACTTATGTGTATATCTCCATCACTCTTTATAGATGAATATCGCATAGTTATACTCTTGTTATTCCAGCATTATTATATTAACCA
Organism: Tomocerus mixtus; assembly: GCA_034694165.1. Lineage (NCBI taxonomy): Eukaryota > Metazoa > Arthropoda > Collembola > Entomobryomorpha > Tomoceridae > Tomocerus > Tomocerus mixtus. Next base: position 18,225 of record JAQFYC010002347.1, read on the forward strand.
GCATACTTCAAATAACTAATTATTCAAATATAAATATAAATATTTAGAACCATTCAATTACTATTAGAGTAGTTGTATCTTTGTAATCATCTTTGCTACAAATCCATTTTGCATTTTTGAGTTGTGTGGTATATGAGGACTGGAAAGGAGACTTTTTTATGTGTAAACAAAGTAAATGGAATTAAATGATACTTTTACCAAATCCCTCCCAACAGGAAATTCACAGAATTCCTTCTGGCATTGGTAAAAATGCAAATAATTGCCTTTACGCAACCATTGCCATTATTCCCCTGTAAAAGTGTTCATGAAAATTCTCATTAGCTTTGTCGTTTCCTGAAACGTCCCGGAAAACCTTAGTCATTTTTCCAGCATTGTTATTGTTGTTCAATAAACTGATAGTTAATTAATTACCTAAGTACGTAATGTAAGTAAATAGTAATAAATATGTACTGTAATAATATTATATTATTAAGACAATATATTTAAGCTTAGATATTAAGGATTCACAATCACCGTTTGTATTATAGTGTGTCTGGGTGTATAAAGAAGTATGTAATGTGTGCATGTATTGTATGAGTGTTAAATATTTAATTATTGTTTAGAGTGACTCTATGCATTCAGAGTGTGGGGAATGCGAAGTAGATTATTCATTGCAAGTACATAACAATTAAAATAAAAGGATATGTACCTACCTTACTACCTACATACCTTGCGAGTTTAAGTGCTATAATGTGTCGCTGAGTGAATGAAAGTGGGTGAAAGTGTGATTTAGTGAATAAATTTTACTTAATGAACAGATGCAAAAATTTTCGGTCATTCATAGTGTTTACATTAGAGTTATAATTACTTACGAGCTCATACTGTGTATATTGTTCATGTATGTGAAAATAAAATGTACAATAATTACGTTTTTTACAGAAAAATGTCATGTATGAAATAAATATGAAGATCGAGTGAAAATGTTCTTTTCATGTTTAATTTCCCTATTACATATCAAAGTATATATGCAACATATATACATGCTTATAAGCTATATGCTTTTACTTTTTACGTTGAAGCACCATTTAAAACTTTCACAAGCATTTTGTTAACACTCTGAGAATACTATGCATATATACATTATTCAAACAACCTGTGGAAAGTTAATGGACATAATAACAGGGAAATTATTTGTTAAAAATTAAAATTTATTTTATTTTACATGATTTTGTATAGTTTATGTACAAAAGCCAAAGTAATAGTGTTTAGAATTTACAATACTATCTGTATAGTTAAAATGTTTAAAACAATAATACATACTATTATATAATTATTTCTAAACTGGAGACCCTTGAAGAAAGATTAAAAAAGAATATTTCCCAATTAAGTCTTCACATCTTACATTAATGTTAAGTAAACCTTAGAATATTTTATTATGTAGATTTGAACCACATGAATAGAGAGGTGAAAATGGTAATTAATGCTACAGGTGAAGAAATCATGGCCCGAATTCCACTGTTGCACCTCATATCCCAATGGGTGAAAGTAACTTTTACTTGATTAGTTGATTGACAGCCGTCAACTCCGCATGACATGCCTCCGGTAGACTGGGGATATGTAGTTGGAGTAACTGAAATGTAAACGGGCGTGCATCCAGCCCTTTTTCCGTGCTTACCGCAAGGTTTGGAAACTCCGAATTCCACATCCACATTTGCTGATCCTGGAGTCACGAAACTTCCAGTTGTTTCCTTGCATTCAACTCCATTTGCTCCTGCATTCCTTGAACTTGGGAATCTTTCGTTTCGGGCATAGCAAATTCTAACCTTTCCATTGTCACTGGTGAACTACATGTAAAAAGTCCAGTTAATTTCCCATTTTTCCTAATTACAATGTTATTAGAAGATCCGCATACCAAGTAAAAGTAATTACTTACCCTAAGACGGAGATTTTTTGCACTGTAGAAATAATCCGGGCTGATTTTGTAATACTGAATAGTTTCAGGACTTACAAAGAAATCAACAGCTTGTACGTGCTCATTGGTTTGCTCGTAATTATTGGCATTGCAACGGGGATAGTATAATCTTCCGTGACTTCCTGGAAGATAAAGGTTAAAACTACGTTAAGTATTTAGCGGACTTTTGAAAGGGTACACATAATCTCGTATACAGATACTTACTTTGCACGAATTCGGCTACGAATTTTTCAGCAGTTGTGGCAGCGGTGATATTGCCACCTTGAAGTTGAATAAAGTCATTGTTTGGTTCAACCAAAAAATCTTGAATTTCGTTTAGCTGCACTTTGTTCGAAGTGTACATAATGTGTACATCTGAAATACACAATAGCAATAATTACTGAATAACTTCTACAGAATTGATTTAATGTGCTGCAACATTTTAAAGGAAAGAATAATGAATACCTGCATTATTTCCAGCCAGTTCGGTTGCAACGCGCTTTATTTCTGGTTGGTGGCTGCCCTCCAATTTCTTTCCTTGAATAAAGTACAGAAGAGTGATTCCATTTCCTTCACCACGGTAGAATTCAGTATTCCTCTCGAAATCTCTCAAACGGTTGACCTCAGTGTAGAAAGCATTGAGAACTCTTAATTTGTCATCCGAATTTCTAATTGCTAAATTGTTGAATAAAATATACATAGCGAAATTAATTGCGAATTTATGTAGAACATTCTATCATAGTTTTGATTTTTGATTGATGAATTATGAGACTTACGCAAATCGCGCCCCATAATATTACAAGCAAGCATAGCAGCATTATCGGTATGATTTGGACTAATTATGATTTGTCCACTGCTTCCATCAAGAATACCAATACGGGATCCCTGTGGAGTAATATCCAACAGAGCAGCAACTTGGCTGTAATTTAAATAAAATTAATTAGAATTATTGCATGATCTTCAAGGAAAAAGTGGAGTATAGAATGTTTTGTACCCTAAAAATAATTGCTGCTGCCAGATTTCATCTTTAGTTGCTGTTTGGTCAATAACTGCATAAATAGTCGCTTTTGGTTTAGTAATTTTCATGGCATCATCAATCTGCACATTTCCACCACCGGAAATTGGCCTTCTAACACATTGTGGATCTCGGTTAAAGTTTGCTACACAAAAATAAGTTAAAATTAAACATCAAGGTATCATCACGATAGTAAATTGTAATTTGTTAATTGAATCGTGTTTCATAATAGTTAGCTACTTACTAATAGCTGTCCTTGCTGCACTGAGAGAATCGTCAATAAGCCTGTCGAGTGAGCTTGAATCCCTGTCGATATTACTGAAAACAATTTTATTTGTCCTGTTGTTGTAAACCCAAGCGAATGTCCTTGCCTGTTCTCTAAGCTGTCCCTGATTATCAATTCCACTGAAAATGCCTTGGCGATCACAAGATCTATAAGTTGGATCACCACTGACACCTTGTTCACTGTAGTACATTCCTAGAAGTTCGCTGAGTCGCATGTTGTTTCCAGCATTCCAATCTCGAATCTTGGAACCAAGGATCATCCCTAAAAAAATAAATAGAAAATTAGTATGTATATTGTAGCTATGTATATTTTTACTAGTTAGAAAAATTCGTGTAATTTTTGGAAATACCATCAACTCCTCCCCGAAGTTCGGCTTCAGTCATGTAACTCCAACTGTGAGCGGGATTATACACATCGTAGTTAGGATTAGTTAGGGGTTCCAGAATATATTCACGAGGACACACGCTATTGTTAAAAGAACCTCTTGGAGGGAAAATTCCAGTTGTTAGTTGAGACTTCGCATTTAAAATTGCAGCTTGTCCAATATCACCTACAAATGAAATATTGTGATTTTAAATTATCATGTCCTACCCAAAGAATTTTAATACATTTGTAAGTAAATGCATTATTTTGTTTCTCATGTATAACATACCTGCAACAGTTCCTGCAAAAAGATTTTCCAGAGGAGCAAAACTAACACTGGTGGTAGTCTGTCTTTTCTTGCGACCGGACCAATTTGGTTTTTGGGGTCTGGAGCCATAGTTTGAACTTCCAACAGGAATTGGATTTGGATTATATGATCCGGAACCTGTATTTGGATTTGGATCATATGAACCTGTATTTGGATTATAACTTGACCCTGGATTGTAACCGGATCCTGGATTTGGATTATTTCCGAAGTCTGGACCTGAACTTGGATTAAAGCCGGAACCTGGAGACCTGTTTGGATTATACCCTTGAGAAGGTTGGATAAATCCTCCTGATGACATCATTGAGGGTTCTAATCCAGCAGCGATACCTAAATACATTAAATAAATAGCCTGTAAGCATCCGTAGTACCTCATTCCTCATAGTATATTTCACAACAAAAACATTTTTGAGAGAATAATCAGTTACTTACCAGCGATAACTCTAGCTGCGTTAACTGATCCCCATTTAGTGTAAACCACACCTGTCTCAATAGGCATTTTTGTTTTGGTAGCTGCTATTTGTCTTGCAAAAGGGCCACCCTCGCCAGTCGATTCATCAAAAACTTCCATCTCTTCATCATCAGATTGCAAATTCAAAAGTCGTGATTGCAAATTACTTGGTGCCGGTGCAACTTCTTCAGAGCCTTTCTTTTCGTCAGTACTTTCACTTGATTTTTCTTCTACAGGCTTAGCATCACCCGATTCTTTTGAATCTGCAGTTTTGGGTGCAGCACTTTCATCGGATTGTGGCTTTTCTTCATTAGATATATCTTCTTCCTTTGATTCTGCAGCATCTTCTGATTTTGAAGGATTATTGTCATTTGTTGCTACTGGAGCAGATTTTTCAGCCGATTTTTCAGCACTTTCTAAAGCTTTTGCTTCCTCTGAAGCTTTCTTAGTTTCAGAAGCAGGTTCTCCAGATTTTACTTTTGTTTCTTCTGATTGCGGAAGCTTTACTTCGGAATTCGGGTCGACAATTGCTGGAACGGAAAGTTTCTCGTCTGTATTTTCTATGGAAGTGGTCAAAACTTTTTCTTCTGAGCTTTCCTCCTTGGATTCATCGTGTTCAACTTCTTTAGAGCTTGGTTTCAGATCTACATTTGATGTTTGCGGAGCTGGAATTTCTTTGGATACCTCAACAGAAGTAGATGCCTCCTTAGATGATACCTTAACTTCTTCCGATTTATCTTTTCCTGATTCAGGCTTTACTTCCTCTGACTGCGTTTTGTCTTCTGCTTGTTGAATTTTAGTTTCCTCTGCTTGTGTTTTCACTTCTGGTTTTGTTTCCGCTTCTTTTGACGCTGACATATCCAAATCCCAATCACCATCTTCAGCAGAATGTGATTTCGCTTCTTCCGAGCTGGTGACCCATCTCTTAGCACGCAAGTTCCCACCATATCTCATGTTGTATATTTCTTCGTCTCTCAATGTAGCATTCAGTGAGGAAGAAAGCATCCAATGTAAAGCACACTGCAAAATTATAGCAAAAAATCATTTTTAAACAACAATTTAATCATAATTCACATAATTTTCATAGTTCTAATGGTGCTGCGTGATAAAGTATACTCCACAGCATGTCGGCCATGTCGCCGTTCATAATACCTCTCAAGTACGATAATTTCATCCTGAACAAGGATTTGCCTTGTATTTTGTGTATGTAGATAAGGCAAAACTTGTTCATTACATGCAATTATACAGATTACGCTGTATATTGCATATACGTACATACGCGTGGAATATGGACGAGAGATGAGCAAATTGCACTTTGATTTAGTAGCTTACCCGTTCATCGTTATCTAAGAGTCCCTCGGGCAATTGGTCATCACCAGGTAACATAGCTTTGATCAGGATAGTTTTCGTGGTTTCCTCTGATCTAGTATCGAACTGATATTCTTCTTTTGCAAGGGGATTATAGCTCATTCCATCAAATTGGAAACTAAAATTTTTAGAGGACAATTTATGCCATAGAATCGCTTTTAATAGTTCTTTTTTGCTTTTTACACGCAATATTTGACTTAATTTTAAAAACTAAATACTAAAAAGGCGATACTAACCGATTGATGAGTAACCGGGCGATTCTCCTCATGTCCCATTGGAATAATGTTTTCTCCTCGATTTTCCGAATAATTGCAATAAGATTATCCATATGCATTGGCTGTCTCGTAAATCGGTTGTAAGCAGTTGTATTTCTGTAACATGCTGCTACTGTGTCCGGCACACTATTCCTCGCCGTTGCATCTACTTGATTTCCATAAGGAACATAAGCTGCTGATGTTATACCTGCAATTTTTTAAATATAAATATGAATTTCCGCAAAAATATGTTGACACTTTCACCTAAGGTAATTTTTTTGGACAAGTACACTATAAGTATGGGAAATTACCCGCAGCAGCCACTATGTAAAATATAATTTGTAAGTTCTTCATGGTTAATACTGAAAAATAACTAAAAATCCTCAATAAACAATTTTTCGTATTTTATGTTCCGGTGAACATAAGCAATTTACTGTGAAGCTGTTAACCAACGCCCATGAATTGGTGAGGTCGCTTTATTTTAGTTTAGTAATGGTTCCCAGTGTATGAAATGGTGTCATGTAACACTTATCAAATAATTCATATAAGTACTACGGTGCTCATTGAGCGAATTCTTATCAAAACCATGTATTTGCACTTGTTATCTTTGCTCTCTGACTGTTGGATCTATTTGTAAAGATAAAAAACGATTTTCATATTATTCCAAAGGATGAGTTTCCATTTTCACTGCACAAACATCCTTCTCTTCCCTTATATGTACATTTTGTTTTTCTAGGTGTCATAAAACGGCAATGTTAACGTAATCGTTGGCTATGAGTGTGTGACTGTTCTGGGATTTGTGTGAAATTCGGCAATATTATTCACCTGTATTGAACACAACACAATGGAACCTTCCGTTGCTATTTCTATAAAGGTTTAAGCACCTAAACGCATAGTATCTACTATTAAGCATATCCCGCATCCTACTATGTACTTATTACTTATATCCTACATTATCCATCTAACTTAATGTTATCCACCAATCATGTCGCATAATTGGAAATACTAAAGGCAATGAACACTTATGTATTCTCTTTTATTTAATTAGACATTTTTTGTTTAGAAACATAACTATAGATGTGATTTTTGTAAAACGTAAATAATATTATCATACCCATCAATATGTATTTAAGAACTGAACTATAAAATTATGAGAATAATTTATCAGATTTTATCAAAGTGGATCTTCAGAAATAGTCAGGAATGAGAAATACATTATTGTTTAATTGTTTTAGTAAAATTTGGCAAAAGTAATTCATTACATTTTAAAAAATTGGCGAAGTGCTATAACTTGGTTTACACTCTCGCTATTAGCAAACACAACATATCAGTATTTCAATGAAACGTTATTATTCTCTTAATCTTGTTTGTTATCTGGAATTCGTCACCAATATTGTATGAGTAACAAAGCGTTGTTCTCCGTATTGACATGAATACTTCGACTTGACACATTTATGTATCTATTAACGGTTCACTATCAGTACACGACATTAATAACTTAATATCGCTATATCTGTACCCAACAAGACCTAATGATGTCATGTAATGTATACTATACGTATAGGTAATAATATATAGGCAATTACCTAAAGTAAATAAGTAGGTACTATACGTATATTGATATGGATGGTGTGCCATATTCGTTTAAACAGTTTAATATACGTATTGCTAATTACATTGTAAATAATAATAAATAGATATACAAAATACAGATAATAGATTGTAGTAGCTACACCTTTTCATTGCTTATATCATTAAATAGTGGCTAATGAAGTCAGATACCGGCATGGCATTATTTTCGGTGGAACATGGCTCCTCTGTAAATGTGTCCATCAAGGTAGATGCAAAAATATTTGTTACTAATACTTACTATATTAGATCATCTTATAAACTTACACATATCATGTGATAGAAAATAAAAATAAATGTCTTCCTTGAATATCTGATTTTAGTTCGAATTAATTTGTGGATGGTTTTGCTTTCGTTGTTGCATGCGCATCTCTCTTATTATCGACAATTTATGTGTTGGTACAAAAAAAGTTAGGCACTTGTCAGAGTGTATGTATGTATGCCTTCATTTTCTATCTATCGAATCCGGTTTCTTATCT
>JAQFYC010002348.1:0-26320 GCA_034694165.1 Tomocerus mixtus
TATACATAAATACCAGTTCGTGTGATACGTTTCGACTCCCTAACTAAATAAATAAACTTCCTTTGCTTTATACCTTTAATCTTATTTTAGCATTTAGGCACTTATCTACTGATATGTCAAAATATAGTAAATTTTTTAATATACCGTATTCGACGATTTAATTCCCTGTGCCGCAATAATTTCCCACTGGGGATTTATCGTGGTTTTTGATGATTTCTGGCACTCAAAATTCCTGAATCACCATGGACGCAATAATTCCCTATGTATTTTTTTGTATGTACTACTACTTTGGTATAGGTACCAATGCTCAGACATCAGAAGAGATAAGATTAAAATATGAAATGTCAGAAAGATTTGTATGTATGAATTGCTATTTAGGCCTTTTACGATGTCGGGGCAGAATAGCGAAACACAGCGAAATAACAGCGAAATAAAAATCGACTCAGCAATCATACCTGTATACAAAATCTATACACCCGGTAGATGTTTCGAGGAATGCCCTATAAAAACGTAATACGTATTAAGTACAATGAATGGGCTGCTTCAGGAAAAGTGTAGTTTACGAAAGGAGGGAATGAAAGGGCACCTTCACTTCGTTAAGCAAATGGATTGTACTAGAAGCATGGGAATCATTATCTCGAGACATGATAATATCATTAATATCATTTTATAACTTAAATTAATCATTATTATTTTCATTTATTTTTAATTGTTATTTTCCAATTTTCACCATGTACAATTTTTGGGAGGAAATGAATATTTTGCAATTGAAACTCTAAATCCCCATGGACGCAATAATTCCCCGTGGGCTTGAAACACTAAATCCCCAGGGGAATTAAATCGTCAAATACGGTAATGCCATTTCTTGCTACATTTACGTAGACTGTAGTATTTTGGCATAAATGTTAAATGTCGAATAATAATGTTCTAAATATTATGTAACTATGGCAAGTATTAAGCCATAACATACCATTACTAGAGCCTCGAATCCTTAGTATCGTGAAAGTAAAAGATAGTAAAAAACAAAAGAGCATTTTGAGAGCTAGAGAAGTGAGTATAATACAAAAATAGTACAAAACTCGTGAACTATTTGTAAGCTAATATCTCAGTGGCTTTATATTGTTTCGTGTAACTGTTGTGTTTGGAGAAAAATCAACGGAAATCTACTGAGATATTTATTTTTATTTCTGCGTTTTGTTTTCGCTGGTTCGTGTCAAACGCAACTCTAATGTCAAGTTGATAAGTAATTGAGCCAGTTGAAGCTGAAAGCGCCGTCAGTCGATTTGCTGAATTGTGGACACGCAACACTAATATGTTTAACTTCCTTTGTTTACGTTTATTACAAATTGATATTACGGTTTATAAATTCTACAAACTAGTTGAGTTTAGTGGGATATCATGATTCTTAATTCTTGAGAAGAACAGAATGCTATGTGCCATTTCTGCTTAAAGTATAAGTTAAAAACACTCATATGAAATTATATGTAGTTGATGTTATCCATAAAATTTGTGCGTGCTTTGCGTGATGGCCAATGATAAAACCTTGTTGACATTGCATAATAATTGGCATTATATAAAACACAAGATGAATGTCGAAAAGAGAAAGTCTCGTAGTATGCCAGTTACGATTCAGTTTTTAAAGGCACACCAGAATTGTGCTATATTTTCTTTAAAACACATTGGCCCTTATGTACACCGTTTGTGCTGTCCATGGCATTGTTCGGGTTCTGTAGTATGTATTCCACTTTAAAACAATTTTATAGTTCCAAAGCCCATTGTTAGTGGCAAGGTAAAATGTTGCTTTGGCTTTGAGTGACATAAACATTTTCATTATTCAATAAAGATATAAAAACGTGCGTGTTCCCAAGCCTTATTTAACACATCATAATGGTTACACGATTACGCTACATTGCATGCATTCTAAAACTAATATTATTATTGTCTTCATTTTCAGAATGTGCATATACAGCAAAGTAGAGGAGATACATTAGCTTTGTTCTAGAGATGGAAAAGTTGGTAAATGATAAGACTATGTGGGAAGAGAGAGGAGTTTGGGATAGTAGAAGTGAGTTTTATTTTGGAAGGAAATAAATCTTGATTTCAGTGATTGTTGTGGGATCAAGCCCGTGATGTATTACACGCTGACTAGAGACACTGATTGCCAAGCAATCATAAATATTGCAGCTGTTTGCCTAAATTCACTTTCTCCTGCTTTCTCTTTTCTCAAAATAGAATGACTTGCTTCCGGAAATTGCCCCTCGCTTTCTTTTACTACACCACCAAGATCTAGATGAGCTTAGTGAGTAAAACCTTGGAGTTTTATATCACAGCATATGTTATCATAAATCAAATACGATTTTCCCATTTCTCTATTAAAGTACATTTTTATTTTATCATTGAAGAAAATTTTGGTTGACAAGGTATTCAAATACCATTTATTTACATATTTTATTATAGGATTTTTGATTGATGTCATTGTATGGACTCAATAAATATGTTATACATATATAGTTCACAAAATGCTGAAATTGCAAAAATCCGGCTTATACATACTACATATGTTTTGTTATTTATTGCTTGTAATAAAATTACTTACGGAGTGAAGCAACCAAGTAGTACATTAAATAATGTGTTTTTCTGCAGGTGAATGTAAATTCTAATTATGAAAATATAGTAATAAGTAATAGTTGCGGCTGAGAGTCTCACGCTAAAAGGAAAAATGCAGTCCCTTCAATTGAATTTGACAGAGAAAGTTGTCTACGAAAAAGCTTTTTGTCGTAAGCTTCAGCCTGAACCTTAAAGGCGGAAAAGTTTCTTTTGTTTTTATGTAGACTTAATATATATCTCTGTCTGAATTTCAATGGACGTACTAATTCCATTGCACACTATAGCGGCATTTTATACCATAGTACTACGTAGTACTACACACAGCTTGTGCTCGGAACTGAATGGCACTGCATGACTGGAAACTGCACGTTCTATGTAGAAACTATGGACAAAATAAAAATAAATATTCATTAATTTTGTCCGTGAGGATTGAAAAGTTGAAAGGGCGTAGAGAGAAGTGAAATGAAAATTTATGTTCGTCAATTGCTAGCGAAATGTTTGCCTGTTTTTTGACAAAAATCCCTAACAGACAAATTCCATTAGAAGAGCCATCTGGAAATACATACAGAGATATATAATTTTCTGACCCCCGATATATAACATACAGTAAAAAATTTATGGCTGGCCAATGCCTTTTTTCATCTTCGATTAGCCAATACATAGTACAGTCTACTTAACATGCTTACAACACATTACCTAGGTACTTTAATATAAAAAATTGTAACTACCCAGCACACAGGGCTAACGCTAAAACTGTCTAAATAATTATATTATCTTTTCTAATGAAACTGTACATTAACTTATTTCCTACATTTTCCATCGCTATATATACAACGGCTTTAAATGATAATACATATTGTGTGTAATAAAATATAGTAGTTACGTTTACTAAATTACCATACTTATTTTCAACGACATACTACTTACTGCATCATTAGTTGCAATGTTGATACTACAAATAAATTAGCATAGGTACGTATTTATTAGCGATGGGAGGAAATTGAGATTCAAGACGAAATTCTACCCTTTTCGACACAAATCGGGATCGAGGGTAAAGCGTTTGGAGACATATCGACATCGAAACCAAACCATTGTATAGACTCTAGCAAAACATTTTCACCTATTTATACCTTATTCTTCAAGTTTTTTGCTTAGGTTGGAGGTTCTAGACAAGAAAACATAATTTCTGATGGCTCTTGACAATTTTAACAGACAAATTGTAGTTTATGCTATGGATTTATCGTTTTCGAGACAAAAAATTTCAAGACTAATGGGAATCAAGACATATTTTTGGAAAAATTTTCGACACGTATCGAGATCGATCAAAATTTTTGATACAATAATCGAAACCGAGACAAAACGGCTTTGAATCCAATCGACGAGAGACAAATAGCCGCCGTGGTCGCATCTCTAATATTTTTATATTATTGCTATTGTACATACGTACCATATGAAGATCTCTTCCGAACAAGTATTAATGGCCATCTACGTACATGCAGAATACAGAGCTTTCTGCAAGCTAATGAAAGCCATTCAATTTATTTTACGTGTTTTGACAATCCTGTGACATTCCCAAAAATTATAAAAATTTAGAAAACTAGAAATGATATACTTATTATTATTATCTTCTTATATTTTTGAGCAAATTAACAAGCAAAAATGTACCGTTTAATGAAGAGTTTGACCAGTGTAGATATTTTCAGATTGATTATAGTTTTCATTAAAATAGAAAAGCACATAGCACCAGCAACAAAAATTCAATGTAATACAGCTGAGCTTTTATACCCGATTTTTATTATCCATCATTTCATTTTTAATTCAAATAGTATGTAATAGTGTACTTCTAGACATCAAATCATGCCATTTCAATAAAACGGCAACTAAACATAAGTTGTATGAGAACAACCTATAACACTTCTATCTTGGGCAAAAACGATAGTAGGTATATATTTAAATGTACTTGAATGGAGGCTAACAAAAGCATTTTATTAGTATCCGTCAATTACGTATTGCTATTTAATAGTTTGAAGAAGGTCGTTGCAACTCATTATTCCCAATGTCATGCTATTATTTTTATTAAGAACTACGCCAGAGGCTGTAAAACCTTTATTTTCCTTTTATATGAAAAGTTTGTTTTATAATTTAAAGCTCCATTCCAAAATATGTCGTAGGCCATTGGGCCATATGACCTATCCCACTATGTAAAATCGGCTCATTCTTCTATCATGTCATATTATTATTCATATTATTATACTATGCTACGGAAGTCATTTATGCAATTATATCAACCAGAAAAGTATTCATTATGACTACTAAGATGTCGAGACAGTTAATAATTACACTTTATAACATATATATGAAATTGACTAATTGGCTATATATTTAATACATATTGTTGCTACTGATTTTCTTGGCTCCTTAGCTATCCATTTTATATTATATTTGAACACTTCGACAATAATAAGAATTTTTTAAAATAAAAATACACCAGTAGTTAAAAGATGTATGCGTTTCAAACATTTTTTCTGCACTAGATAGATCTTCCAAAGCCGTAGGTCTTATGGGCTGCGACATATAACTACAATACTAGATTGAGTATGTCTGTATGAAGCATCTATGTACAATATAAGATATCCGCCGGCAGGTAGGTACGCAGTGCAATTTTGTCACTACTGGTGAGTGTGTAAGGCAGGAGATGAGATGAATGTGTAAAAATTGTGGTAAAGAGAAGAGATTCTAGTTGTATTACGTCAAGGCCAATCCCATTGCCAATTTCTGTGGTTTGGCAACTGCAGCTCTATTATAGCCAATGTGTCTGTGTTCAAACGAGTTTTCCTATAAAATGACCGCCTTTGACTTTCCTTTGACTCTGGCTTATTGTTTGGGTTGAGCAGACGTAGTAATGGGGAAGCTGGTCCAGCGCTTGACTAGTTATAGGGCTCATTGTAAAGGGAACTAAATATAAGCGGTGAAAGTGGTAAAAGTTTGGAGAAAGCTCCTGGTAGGTGCATAGAGAGAAGTATGAAAGAGAAGAATAAAACCAAAGTAAAATCATGTAAGCCAGACCATAAGTAAGCTAACAAGGGCAGAGCGTAAAGAAAGCTAGCCAAGCCAAACACAGTCAAGTCAAACTAAGCAAAACTAAAGTCGAGTAAACGAAGAAGAGACATACATAGACTCCTGTCCTGCTCTGTCCGGTCTTGACTCAAGAAAGAGAAAAAGGCTTCGTATTCTCGCAGAGGAATAGTGTAGTCCACTGTTAAAGAAGAAGTAGAATCCTTAGTTACTTAGTTATAAGATGTACTAATAAAAGTGCGAAGCATTTGTAGGTAGGGAGAAAGACAACAAAAGCTACTCGCGTGTCCTGTCCTATCCCATCCAGCAGTATATTCTTAGCTTTAGCCTCAGAATGGTATGTAATACAGAGTAAGCAGATAAAGTGGATAGAAGGAGAAGGAAAGGAAGATATTTGACCATAAGGCGGGTTTGGTTGTTGCCCGATGGACTTGGTCAGAGAGAAAAGAGTGAGTGTGAGTTTTTTGGCCTCAGATGTTTAGATGATGTGCCATTAACGGAAACTAAGAGCTAGACAGAATTTCTTGGGAGTACTCCCGGGAGAACGTCGTGCTTCGCTGAATAGATCAAAGAAGAAAGAGAAAGGAAAGGGAAAGTTGTCGAAATAAAACAGAATCTCACTCAGTTGAAGATTGGGTCAGTGGCGATGACCAAGATGCTAACAACTACAGTACAGTTCCACTCCACTACAAAACAAAATACATACACGACACAAGAACACAACCCTGCAGACGAGACTAGTTGAAATATAAATGTCAGCCCCTGGCACTGTCACTCTCCGTCTCTGCTATCGTAATAGGAGTAACCACTTTCTTTCAGGGAGGATATCCTTGTCACATATTGCAAAGCAACTCTTTGTTTTTTTAAATAAGAGGGGTACAACTCCCTGGCGTAGTTACGCCCATGTCATTACCTCATAGACAGCTATAACTACCTGCCTACTATTTATAAGACCTTCTCCCGCTGTGATGTCCACTAATAAATAGTCAGTCTATTTCTGTCGTGTCCACTAACTATGCCTACAATTCACTCCTCAGCATTCAACTCAATTTACTACTACAGAATCTGGATTTATTTTACAAAGGCCTCCCTTACTCTCCTTTACTTAACTATAACAAGGAAATCAGGAACATAACTATTTTCATTTCTAAACTGCATCTAGTCAATATTTCCAACTAAAAGCAAAAGAAATAATTTTATATTTGTGATAAGTTAATAAAAATCATTTTGCTACAAAATATATGCAGTTTAGATATGTTATTATATTTTTTTGCTAAATAATTTATTTAGTATTTTTTCTATACAGGGATTTAGATGTAATTGAACAATTTTTGCGAACCTAAATGATTCACAACACAAATATTTAAATGTTTAACCCTTTGGTTTTTAGATTCTAAAATCAAGACCAATTTGAGATGCTTGGACTCTTAGAAACAAATTTTGCAACGTGAATTTACGACTTATCGAAATTGGGACATTTTGTGCTTATTTCGAAGTAATAATTGGTTTCGCTTCTATTACCAAAGTTGTGCATTTATGTCACTTTTATTTAAGTTCGTTTCGTTGCAGTGTCTATTCTGGCTACAAGTCAAGCAAATGGAGTCAATGCTGGTTGGTGTTTATTTCAGCCACACCAATTATTTATCCAGGGGTTCTAGTGTACCAGTTCTATCTATTAATCCTACTGATTTATGATGTTTCCGTCTTACTAGGCTCCTGATGTAATCAAATTTGACAGAGACTGAGCTGGCTAATAGCACGTTGTGGTTCAGACTGAAATGACAGTAGGTAAACAGAGGAAATGAGAATAATAGCTGATTAACAGTCTGCGAGCTTTAACTGATTAACTTTGCGTTGGCTAACATAGTTGTTACACTTTCACCGTCCACGCTTGTCATTTAACAAGTGATCGTACGTGTACGTACAACTCAATATCTTTTCACTAAATCTCGGTACAAGTAATATAATTATCTCTAGTTTTAAGTCTAGCTGGCTGGGATCTTTTCTAATTCATTTACTTATAACAACCCTATATCACATTACTAATATACGGTACGTACCTCTAACTACCGACGTACCTATAAGCAAATAAATAATATAGTAAAAGTTATAAACGTTGAGGCATCTCTTTTCCCCGAAAATCTAAAATCTATGTCTGTGGTTCAGCAACAATGTGCAGATGAAGATAATATTAATTTATGAACGTATTGGTGGCGCCGGCTGATCATGAGCTAAGATGCATCTGATCAGAATGGGCTCTGATAAATTTTTGTCTAGGGTTGGTTGGAATGATAATATATTTCCACGAGCAGTATATTTTTATGTATCTACGTCCCGGAGTGTTGCATCTCATTGACAGTGCAGGATATGGCGATAACGATGATGGTCTTGGAAAGGGGCCAGGCTGGATCTCTTATTTCTTCTGGTAAACGGTGCATCTATAGCTATTGTCTACAGTGAAGATACCTACTACCTACCTCCATGAATATAGTATGTAATCCTGTCTCAATAACCCAGTCTTTTGTATACTATCTAATATATTTATGTACATGAATACGCAAACACATAGTCGTATTGTAAGGATACTCTTGTTTTTAGGATTTATATTTAGTGTGAAGGGAGGCATTCATTGTCAGATTGACTTAGCCCATTTACTACATAGGTTAGGTATACATTAACATTGTCTACTTTCGCCTACAACATACACTTACTACATACATTGTATAGAATACGGAGGACCGGATCACTCAGAAACGAAACGACCTACATTCATCACACGTAAATAGTATAGCAGGAAGTGTTATACTCGTATAGCATTGGGGATAGAAATATAGCATCCATATACTAATGTAGGAATATATATAAGCTTACTGTAGCTACATTTTAGGTGAACTAAACTACATAATAGTGTAAGTTTCGTTAAAGGATGACAATGTCTTTGCTGAGTGAATGAGTAAGAGGCAGGCGTATGTGATGAAAAGTGAAGTGAGTGAATACTTCAGCTAAACTGAAGGTAATGTGTACAGTGTTGAGAGAGATGGGAAGAGGAAAAGAGAATAAAATGGGAAAGGAAGGGAAACAGAGAATGAAGTTGAAGACTCCTCACAAGAGGAACCCATAAACATTCTCATAAAATCCCTGTCATTTCGTTTAAATTGCCGAAATATTTTAATGCACTCCCACATGCCCCATCCTCTAGTCTGAGAATAAGCCTCCCCAATATTACCTGATAAATGCCTAATACTCTTTTCACTAGCATCTGATAACATATCGGAAGAACAAAGTCACCCGAAGACGACACAGAAGGCAGCGCATCCCATTTGTATATACTCTGTCTCACTCATACTGAGCTGCACTTGGACAAGACGTCTTCCGGTTTCTACATTACATGTGTAACAGGCCAGATATCTAACTATATGTGCTAAGATTACTTACTCTTATGTTATGATGGATAAGTTAGATGATTGTATATATCTCCTACAAATAGTATATATATTTAGGACCTAATAGTAAGTAAATAGGTACCTGTCTCTTTCCCTCCCACTAACCTAACGTAAACCTTGGAGAAAAAGACAGCAACGAGACGGGAAAAGAAGACAAGTCTAATGAGGTGCTTTGCCCAAAACATCCTTCTTCGTTTCACTCTCTTTAGCTTAGCCCTCTAAGTTACTTAGTTATAGTGTAGCCCTTGCACAGCTAGACGACTGCACTATCCAAATAATGCACATAGGGAGCATTTGTAAACATTACCAGTGATATATGTATGTATTCACCTTATGTGTAAAGTAAGTGATATAATGAAATAGTACATCCTGTGCCAGGGTTAGAATTTAGTAAAAAAAAAGAATTAAAAATTCTTAAAGCGTAGAATACTTAGAACAGGACATTCTAATTGAAATCTCTTCAGCTGGACACTAATTGAATAAAAAATAACTCAAATAAATTAAATAGGCATGAACTTATTGCTTTAGTTCTTGAAATTGTATTACTACGCATTATTTAAAATAATGTAATTGTAAGGCTAGATAATTAATTACTAAACTTTCTTTAAAGAAAGCTGAAAATGCGTAATTTGTAGCACCGTGGAAATGTTTATTCTGTACCTAAAGTGCTATCCAGGTGGTTACAATGTAAAATGTAAACTTAGGACGAGGCAGAGATAATTAAATTAAGACATAACCTGCACGCGGTGCGTTAATGGGAAACGCACAATATTTTAATGACATATAGGGCATAATTTTCTCCCAAATTGTAAAATCTGCAAGGACAAAGTTTCTCAAATAATAGAATGCGTAAGTAAAATGAAAAGAGAAGGCTGCCTATTTATTTACTTACTTACTTTTATGGAGAAGGTACTCTATAACTTTACATATTATAATATGTAAAATATTGGATTACCAACTTTGTTAAACTTTATTTTTAGTGTAATACTCTAATCTTACTTAATCCTGAGTACATAAGATAATACTTCACCAGAATATGTATAGAATAGACTGAAGAATTAAGGTGAATATTGTTGGCATAAAGTTGATTCATAGATAAAAATGAGCTAAGTAAGTAAGTTTATATTTAAGAAATCAAAGCAAATGTATATAAGTAACATAATAATAGAAGAATAGAACTACCTATTCCACTTCCTCCCCCCACACACTCACACATGGGTAAATGTAAGGTAAGGACATATATCGTAGACAAAGACAGGTTATTAGAAAGAACAAGAGAAAAAGTGCACATGAATCCAAATCCCTTTCCCTAATAAACATCGTTATGTTTTCATCGTGTCTTTTTCACTTTTCTTCCTCTCACGAGCAAACAAAGTGCTCTGCAATCTCCTTTCGATGTTCTCTCAGCCTGGCTTAGCTCTTGGCTCCCTCTCACTCTTACTCACGCTCTATGAGTCGAGTTTAGAGTCCGTAGTGAGCGCAATGTGATAACTACGTGCCCATTTGTCACTTGAGTTGTCACAAGTGCAATTGACAAGAGTTCCTTTCCTCGCCAACTAAGTCAAGTGAAGTCAATCTACTATCTGTATAAAGCTCTGCTCTCCCTTACTTCTATTTCTATTCAGACTACAGCACCAACGCAATATAATGTACTTATGTATTTACTGTAATAAGTAAGTCTACGTAGCTCTTGCCGTGTCGCTACTTGCTTTCCTTGCCTTGCCTACAGGAATTTATCCACTATATGCACTTATATCCAATAACTAATCCAATCCGATCCAGATTCAAGAAGACATAATATTAGTTAGTAGGTGCTATGGTTTAGTTGGTATACTTTTAGTTACTAATGGAAAGCCTATTCCCCCACATAGTTCTATTCAACAATCACTCTCACCGAAATGAATGAACTGGTTGCTCGTGTGTGTAGGCAAAAAGAAAGCACGCCTTAAGAGTCCTACTACTTTGAGCTTTATGGTCAGTTCACCACGCAAAGCGACACGAAAGTCGAGCTACTTACGACACTCATTATTTTCGGTCTTTCGGTCTTCCTCCACCTCCTCAATTTCACTCCAACAATTTACCTCATCAACGTTTTTTCTTTTAACATTTCATTCCCATAACCTATTACAACTGGCATCTTTGATCTTCATAATTGACACAAAAGGCGAGACTGTTTTATTGACGCCGTAATTTATCCACTTCAAATCTCGCCAACGTAATTCCTTTGTTTGCTTTTATTGCTTTGATGTGCGTGTAATAATAGTTAATGTAAAATTCGAACTTCCACTCATTAATGAAAATGATGTTTTTGTATATTCCACGTTTCTTACATATCATTAATACTATGAATACGTATTTCAAGTCGGTGGGGTGGATACCGTATAAACCGATCTAAATCCCCACCAGTTTGTGTTTTACGGTTTAATGACAATAAATGACAATTTGCATAATCAATTTCTAATTTTTGCTTTTTAGCACTAATTAAAAATGGGGTCCAAAAGCACTTTGTGAGCCGCACTAGAAATATTTGACAAGGGGTTTCTGCATCTGTATGTAAATAATATTCCTTGCTGATGTAGGTCATATAAATGACTGTAATGTAGAAATTTTTCAATAAAAATGACTTCACTGACTGACAATGTGCCATAATAAATAAGTTATTTACCTACGTTAGTTATATTATACAAAAGAGAATAAATGAACTGGAGCCAAAAGGGAAAGTTGGTTTGGACAATTGTCAATAATGAAATTTCTGGTTTTCTATATGTAATATGCATTAAGTATAGACGGCAGCTAGAGTCAGGATGATGTCATATGATGTTACCTACAACATACGCATAACCAGTAACCAAACAGCAGTCAGTCACTTCACGGCTCCTATGTACCATATTATATGTAGTCTCCACTGTTAGAAGTTTGACCATAGAAGAGTTTCATAAAGTATTATAGTAGAATGAAAATTAGAAGTAGGTACCTACATAAATACATGTAATTATATGTACATATTTAGTAGCTGGTTGTGTCTGGTTTGGTTTGGGCATGTAGAAAGAGTGTGGTCTGGCCGTCTGGCTTGGCATGGCTAGGGTTGGCTGTACAGACAGAAGGACCCATAAAGTTTTCACGCTCAGAACATTATGTATATGACAATAATTAGATTGGACAGTTAATTTTAACCGAGAGGATGGCTACATCCGCTGACTCCTCTCTGTCTCATCTTAAGTAAGGCTTTTAAGAGCTGATAAAGTGAGTCCGACGTCCCAACACAAACCTGATTATGCTTGCAAATGTCCCAGCCGTAAAACTTCGGAGGACGACAAAGTCAGTCAGTTCAGTTAAGTCAGTTGCTTTCCCCTTGCTACGATTAGGGTTACTTCCTTCCACTGCACTCTCCCTTTCTGTTATACGTATTTACTGCATATCTGGAAGCTGGAGGTCCTCTATTTGCAGATACTACAGCAACAAAGAATCTCAACTATTGTAGCACTTTTGTTACCAGCGATAAGTTACTTTACGTAATAAATGCGAAACACTATTTACTTCCTATATACATATATATCAGTGCATATGTACAATAAAAGTACCTAGGTACGTATGTATTTAATGCTAAGTAATATACTATAAATAGATACATCTTTACTATATGATATATACTGTAAAATACATAGCGCTGCTCCTCCTGCTCTAAATTATAGCATCGGGCTCTGATTGTGAACTTACGGAGAAAGTGTGTGACTCTTCTTTGCAGATATATTCACAACACAATCAGTCCCTCGCTCTCAAAATTATTGTAAAACTTGGCCAGACATATTAGCACTCGAGACCAGGAACCTCGCATTGCCATGCCATTGCCACTTCTCTTTTTCACTAGGCATTTGCTAAAATAGTAGGGTTATAAGAACTAAAATTACGTTACTATTTGCTTTATAAGGCAAGGGTCGCGACTCTATGTACTTCAGTTTAGTCTGACTGTGAAAGTCGACAAATACTAAACGACTTTTTGGTAAAACTCATTCGTTGTACCATATGTATGTGTGTAGCATGTCACTGTAAATCCTTTTTACTTTATATACGACAACTAAATACATACAATTTACAGTTCAGAGTTTAACTCAACAAGATTTACACAACATCCTATTGCATCCTTTACATTGTTGATAGTCAAAATAGGTACAATGCAACTTTCACTACCTACTACCTACACCTACCTAAGGACACAACAGAATATAAGTCTAAAACAACACTAGTGTTCGGCATCATTGTCCCCGACTCTTTTCCTCCCCAACATCTTTTGCTCCCGTTTCATTTTATCCGGACTTTTTTGCTTCCCAGCATCTTTTGCTCCACATACTATAAACTCGTAAACTTAAAATTCTTAACTTTTATATTGGTTTGTGTCCGGACAAGGGTAGGTTTTGGACCGGAACTATTCATTCACGTACAACCTACAAAATATGCAACGTATAGTATAAGGGTGTGACAAGAAACCGGCCGCTTCAATGCGTTTTAGTCGAAACCTACCCTAACCTAATTATTTTGAAGCGAAATACAAATAGAATGTTAGGCAGTATTACATACATACAGGTCCGGTCATACATATTTATGTATTTTAAATGAGTATTTATGGTGATGGGGGCAAAAGATGCTGGGGAGCAAAAGCGTCTTGAGTAAATGAGGCGGGAACAAATGAGACGGGTGCAAAAGATGCTGGAGAGCAAAAGCGTCGTGAGTAAATGAGGCGGGAACAAATGAGACGGGTGCAAAAGAGGCTGGGGAACAAAAGCGTCGTGAGTAAATGAGGCGGGAACAAATGAGACGGGTGCAAGAGATGCTGGGGAGTAAAAGACTTGGGGATCAAATGATGGGAGACCCAATACGAGTGTTCCTTTATTTAGTATACATTATATATACGCAATCTGTGCTGCTGTGTAGGGCGTTGGATAGATATACCAGTAGTTCTGTTAAAACTACTGTGATTATCCTCTCTGTCGTATTTTATAGAGAAAGCAAGGAAGGAAGGTATGGTTTCATGAGACATCATAGTCTAGGCTGGTCTGGTGTAGTTCTACTAGTGTGTGGATGTGGATATCCGAGAAGAAACTAATGAGTAACTGTTGTACTTGTACAAATAGTAGAAGAGTGCAGATGCAGAACCACATCAATAAAATTGTTGATAAGAGTAGTTGGCTTGGCGTAACCTACTCATGTAGTTGGAATCTCGTTAGTCCTAAACCAAGCAAACAAAACCCTGTCGGGCCAGGGCCAGGGCACACACAACACAACAAACTACACATAAATAGTACATCCTCAATATAGCTAGTCAAGTCAACTCACCACTTTTGCTCTTTCTCTGTCAGCATGCAATCCAAGCCAGAAGTCAGCAAACCTATGTATGTACAAATGAGCGTCAGAAGACAACAAAACAAGCAGCTCTTGGTCTGACTTAACGAGACTTTTCTCTTACAAAGGTATACTAGGTTTATTAGCTAAGTAATAATATTAGAGTATAAAGCAAACCACAGCCCTTAGCTGAATCATCAACCTCATTTTAGTAACAACTTTTTTACATTAATTATTCTTTAATTTCTTTTCTCTAATGTAAAATGTTCAACATCATTTCTGTTAAACTCTGTGGAAGTGTTACATCGATTTTATAATTCGACTTTTAAATAATAATTTTACCTCAGACCAACTTTTCGGTTTACAATTACCCTACTACATTGCCTCCTGGAAAATTAAAATGGATGTACAAACCTACTACAACTCTCTCTTCATGGGCGGCAACATTGTATGCCCCAAATAATCCAAGGAGACTAAGTTGAGCTATTTAATAAACGTCGTTTACACATACCTTTTTTCTACCTTAATATATTTACTACGCATACATAAACATCCAATATGCATCTAGCGCATTCCATAATATCAGCCTACAATAGGATACAAAATCCCATGTAAAGATTAATGTCTGAATTCATTTAGTTCAGTTTGTTTGATAACATTCTAAATTTAAGGTATAGTTGCTTTTACCTTGGGGTTTTAGGAAGATGAATTATTAGTTTAATGAAATGACGACTGAAGTATAAATAAAAAACCCGCAACTCTTCATAATTCACTTATCTACAGGTAAGCTTATTTTAGTTTTAAAGTACTATGTGTAGTATACCCAATCGAAGTGTCTGTCTATGTAGGTCAATGTATTCTTTAGAATATGACAGAATAGAAAGCACCTAAAAATTCCAAGCACCCAAAAAACTATAATCTATATTCAAATGAAATTTTGAAAATAGAAAGAGTGGGATTAGTGGCTTAATTTGTATCATTTAATTCCACGACTTTGAATGCTCTAAGGAATTTACCGATATTTATAAACAACCTCTTGTATCGTCTTTGGTTGATGTGTCATTTAAATATATGGCTAACGATCAGTATGTATCTAAGCAATACAAAATGTATATACTATATGTAATGTATAATTGTGTCAATGAGTATCCATTTTGTCAGTTCAATTGATTTCTATGCCAAAGATTTGAGATTGTGTATATCGAGTATCATCCTTTCGAAATTCCTGGTTTATACGCTGAAAGCCGTAAAAATAATGATGAAAACGTGATGCTATTATCCAAGTGATTGCAGCAAAATAGTGATATGGCTGTATTTTTATATGAATGTGTTACGTACGTGTAAGTACCCGAATATTTCTATGTTGTAATCAAATAGGTAGCTGTAAGGTAGAGCCGAGTGGAAACAACTAGTGAAAAGGCTAGACAAATATCAATACAAACAGAAATAAATGAAAAGAGACGGAGTCGTGTCTGGATCATGAGTGTTGTTGCTGTACATACGTAATGGCTCTCTGCTTCGCAATTTCAGTAGTAAAATCTGTGCATAATAGATAGTAAAAGCTCATGTGCCATGTACTATATAATTTTAAAATGAAGATTACTTGATAGTTATAGGGCACGGCACAATACACAAGTGCCTTGTGAAAGTCGACGCAAGTGCCTACTCTCTGTGTACTAAAGAGAGTTTAATTGCATACTATGTAGCTATAGGTGAATGAGTGTGTGGGACAGGAATAGCAATTCTAGGTTTTAGCCTAGAAGGGACGCTGTGTAAGGATAAAATGGTACATGGTACACACTATGTATAAGCAAATAAAAACACAACATACAGACAAAGTACTTACCAATGTACACAATATAAATTATACGATGACAAATTACTATACAACTACTGCACTGATGTCATTCGCTAAGGATTTAAGTTTAACAAGTGCTGCGTAACTACCTACGCAGAAGGTACTTCCCTACAATTGACTTGAACCATCCACAAAGCCTAGACTATTAACTATTTTTTTAAAAATTCTAAAATTTTGTATTAATGATAATATTAATATGCAACGTTCATATACTCACTATACTAAATTCTGATGTACAGGGTAAATAAATTAAAACGAAACTTGTATTTAGATAGGGAAAAAGGGACCTAACTATAGGGATCGCTAACCCGACATGTTATATACCATTCAAAAGCTCAACTTAATGAAATTCAATCAAACTTCGTTTCATCAAAATCAGTCGATAGTTAATGGGTCAAAGGTCATATTGAAAATAAAAATATTGAGTTGTTAATGGATCTTGTCACAAATAAATAGTGGATGGAGGTTGCAGGCAGGAAATTATGGTTTAAGTAGCGCAAATTATAAGTGCAAGTGTGAAATCTGTCGTCAAGTGAGTAACACTCGGGGTTACAGGCAAAAGGGGGTTACAAGCGAAATTAACGCTAGGTCACATTTTTGAATGCCAATTTAATTTGCTTTGGCACCGGATGCAAAACATATTCTCCGTAAAATCATACCAGCTGTAAGAGAAGGCACTCAAGACCCAAATGGGCATCGCACACTTATTCGCTTAATGAGAAACACTTAACTTTATGCATATAGGTACATCTGTACATAAATATCCTCGCTAGATAGTCTACGCACCTTTCACATCTAATCATCTCGAGTGTATATTAATATTAATGCCTCAGCAGATATTTCACAACCGGCAATTAGTATTAAATCCGATAGATGAATATATATGTAAAATACATATATATTTGAAATGCAAAGTTCGCAGTGTAGGCTTACAATGAATATTTGTACATTGAGGATTCGCAAATTAATAAAATAACTAGCGCAATTATTGTTTCTCAATACTGTTGAATAGAGGCAAAAATAATCTGCACATGCGTAAGTAAATAATAAATAATTCATGTTTTTATAACGTAATTTTAATGAGTGCTCATCCGTAGCAGTCCCTAATTTTTATCCACCTTAACGGCACACATGCATGGCGGAATTCTACATGGCATGGCCCTTGGCTTTCGCTTCTCATAAATATGTCAGTTATCTCATCAAACACATGTGCATACACGTGCAGTTATTTATGGCGTAATTAATTTCCAAATTTCTGTTGCACAGAATGCAAACTGAATGTTTACAATTTACAACCTTACTGAAATATCTCAATGCTTTTCCTGTTTTCAAAGTTGTATATTATGCTTATTTCAAGCTCAGACCCGACATATTTTAAAATGGGGAACGGCTGGAACGGGTTGCCCTGGGTTTACCCCTTTTGCATTTATATTTTTTTTATTAATTATTTGAGCGCAGTTATATTTTGTTTATATTTACTACACTTTCAAAAAGGCATACGTACATAAATACCATCAAGTTTAATGTATCTGTAAGCTGAGTTGAGTAAGTCCCTAAATCTTGTAAAAGTGAAAGGAAAACATTTTGTTTGATAATTGGGCAAATACATACATGCATTGTATGCGCCATAAGAAATTGAAAAGCGTATTGTTGTGTTTGCTTTCTTTGTGAAAGTTTTTGTTCGGGAGGCTTTAGAGTATATCTCTGAGGTTTTCTAAAGCGGAGATAATTTGTCTTCTTGTGTTGTGAGTAAGCATCTCTGTAGTGGAATTAATGGGGGACTTAAAAAAGTGTAAAAGTATCGGAATAGAGATAGTTAACAATCACGAGAGAGCGTTGAAGATGAGATGAGACGACCCGGAATAAGTAGAGCAGCTCAGCTGAAGCTCAAATCAACTCAGACGACAACGACAACCAAATAACCACCATAACATAA
This sequence comes from Tomocerus mixtus, assembly GCA_034694165.1. Classification (NCBI taxonomy): domain Eukaryota; kingdom Metazoa; phylum Arthropoda; class Collembola; order Entomobryomorpha; family Tomoceridae; genus Tomocerus; species Tomocerus mixtus. Next base: position 18,257 of record JAQFYC010002348.1, read on the forward strand.
CAGTCAGCTAAGGCTTCTCAGCCGAAGCTCAAAACTCAAAGCCAAAAGCCAAAGCCAACTGTAGTCTAGGTCTAGAGCAGTTTAGTACATACCATAACATGATAAGCAAGTCACGTCAAGGGAAAGACATTGTTCATGGAATCAACAGCTAGAATATTAGCGTTAGCATACATACACACAGGCAGAGGCACACAGTGAATGAGGCACGACACAAATTTACTATACATAATCACATACAAAATGTACATTCTATCCTAGCTTGGGTACAGTACCATGTATTGTACTTTGGTAATGGTAGCCTTATTGTCAACATAATCCATCCAATGCATACTACTATTTTTTGGGCTTTTCTAAATAGGCTGCGGGTAAATGATTATCTTTTGGTATCTACTAGTACCTATTTATTGTATTATTATAACATTAAATTTGGATTATCGTATATTGCATGTTAATATTAGTATGTCTGGATTATTATTATTAATTTGGATTATTTAATATAGTCTAATGATTTGTACCTAATGTACGACACAATCTTAGACTACACAGACGGTTGTAAATTCCAGAGCGTTTGCCTGCCTGGATAGAGCGTTTTATCATTTCCCTTGCAAAAGGCTCCTAGAAATGATCTTAACCTGATAGAAATTTTGTACTTTTTCCAAATATTGAAATAATTTATTTCAAATGAGAATAAACTAGTAAATATGTTTATCAGTTTGTCATAGTGGTTCCTTTCCTGCCTTACAACCTGGTTAATATCATAATATTCAGTTAATATTAAATAGTGACAGGTTAAAATTTCACAAAATTAAAATAATACAAGTCAGCCTTACAACCCTGACTATAAACACTTCACGAGCAGTGCTCAACAATTCCTTCAACTATGTAGTATGCATATAAATAATATAGAAAGATAGATAAACATTAGCGTGATCATTTCCTATATGTAGTACATATAAAATATGCATAATATACAGTAAAAGCTGGGAATACGGAATACCTAAGTGGAAGAGCTTGAGTTGTTTGGAGAGATGATAAGTATGTACTCTCAAAATAACCCACTTGATAAACCAAATCTGAGCTGTTAATGGCAGTGCACGCTTTCCAATAAGGAAGGAAATTCCCTCGCCTTTCTTTTCCTTCCTTTTCCATGTGTCCTTTTCGTATTAAATCTCATACATAATACTACAGCACACACACATACACACATTCAACATAATGGAGTGCACCATTTCATTCCACGCATAGCCAAGCCACAGAGAGTCGGAGTCGAGTGTAAAGCTAATCTTATCTCTAATCTGGAGGATAAGTAAAAAGACTGCTGCATTACGCTACACATACCATACTACGTATCTCGGAATCCAACTACAACTGCTGCGACATTATCTTACACTACAGTACTTAATAAAGTACCCACATATTATATGTACATGTTACTACAGTACAGTATGTATGTATTATGTGAATACATACTTAGTTACTTACGTTATGTTAGCATGTCAGAAGAATAAGGAGAGTAGGGCAAGACAGGAAGTAACTGGTTGCATTCCCCCCGGTTTATTATTATGTTATAGTTAACTATGCATTATGGACATGCTTTGTATTTATATTTACTGCTAATAGGCATAACTACAATTACCAATACTACATCAGTTCAACTTTCAGGCCATGAGAACGTAAACTGGAGTTCCACAAAATGAACATAACGCTTCTGTCTGCAGTGCACATTACCAATATAGAGCAAAAGTAGTGCCAAGACGTAACGAGCGCTTTTAACTATCTTTCTCTACTGCATTACCGATACATAAGTACACTTACATAAAATCTCATTGAACATACTACTTAACTACGTAGGTACTATTTATTGGTATGGAGTAGGGACCATGGCCTACATACTTACTTAGGTATCTACATAGTTATAGTTACATAATGTGAGTGACTTACTTTACTTACTTTATAAAATTTTGTTCAGCTCACTTGCCTCGTATCCTTTTAAGTCTAGTGAAACTATATTAGAGAATTTAGTGTTTGACATAATGGCTATCACAAATACACTGTTAAAAGTCTTGCACTCTAGAATGCGCCATCACTCCAGTGGGAAAAAATCAGAGGATCTGATGGGCTCTGTGCTAATGTTTTCCAGGATCGGATTATGAAACGATGTATCTGCCCATTGTCTCACTCAAGTATCCTTCCACATTATATAATAGTACATACACATAAATGGATTGGAATATCGTATGCACTCTATAGGTACTGTGTCGCGAAATAATGTCACATACCTAGGTAATATACTTATGTACACTACGGATCATAACCTTTATGGACTAGCGTATGTGTACAAAACATTGATATGCATATTTTGTTAATTTTAAAGAAAATTTTATTGCAATGTTATAAAGGAAAATAAAGAGCAAAATTGCCAAATTAAGATTTTCCCGATTTCGTGAACAAGGAAAACAAGAAATCGAAATAGCTACTTTTTCACCAACTTTTTGCACTTGCTTATTACTATTACTATGACATAAAAAATTTGGCGTAGCAAGGAAACTATGGATAATTTACAACTTTTGAAAATAATTCCTGCTATGTTAATGATAATTAGTTATAATATGCTCAAAGATTTTATTTCAAAGATTTCATTAAATATTTTATTTATCCAATATCTTTATAAGTCTGTTACGGGAATGCAATATTTACAACACCCTGCGTTTTAAAAGAGACTGCATTGTCTCTATTATATGTACATACCAAAGTAATGTAGAATCAATGGATCAACATGATACATAGTAGGCTGCATTAAAATTTTATAGACCTAAACGTATATGTTCACCGTCTTAATAGGCCCATTATTTTGCATAACAATATATCATTAGATGGGAACATATTGTAAAAACCATAAAGCTTGTCGTATTTTAGGATTGTACATCGTCTTGTTGCTAAATTTTAGTGGTTATAGTAAATGTGTACTTCCAATAAAGGAGAAATAGCTCACATGTATCCAAATGTACCTACTTCGCCTAGTAATTCACCCTGACAATTTAGAAAACGTGATTAATTTTCTAAATCTTGCAGTTTTTTAGAATTTCAAAATATTGCATAGTAAAAAAGTAATAATAGACACGATGAGATAAACTACAGTACTATAGCCATAGCAGACAAAACTCCAACTTTAAATAAAATGTTCATACGTATGTATGTAATATTAAAGTTAAAAAGGATTTCTAAAAAGAATTAGAATACAGGGGATGAGAGATTGGTTGAATAAAGAGACATGACATGACAGAAGAAGTAGAAGAACTAAGTGACTCTCTGCAGAGCACTTGACGGTCCCAGTCAGTTTAACCATGCTGTTCCTGCCCCAACTTCTTCTGGAAAATTTACTTTAAAACTGGCTTTCGGCTCCTTAGGAATATTTTGTTCCCCGAGCCTCGAAAGTTATATTATAATGCATTGCATGATGTTGAGAAAGTTTCTACATGCACCACTCTGCAGTTTCTCTATAATACCGTTCACATTCGCATTACACTACAATATTATTATTATGCTCACATACAGATAGATGTAGGAATATATTAGCCTGGAATTGGCATACTTCTCAATGTATTACAGAATTGCATTTTCTTTGTACTGCCGACGGTTCGCCATACGCGAAATAGGTGACAGGATATTATTATAGTTCTCTGTGTGCATTTCTCCTACTTGCTACTCTAGTCTACAGAAGGTAAAAATGTATGCAAAACATGCTATGGCTTTTTACTTATTCCTAGTCTAATATATTCCTACATCCACTTATGTGTGCACACCATTCTCTATTCGGTTATTACATTTATATGCATGCATCAATGTATGCATTATATTATCTGTAGCTTATATTTAGTATCTGTACTTCGTACTGCACCGCTTCCTTGGGGTACTTACTAACTGGAACTAGAACTACTGCCACAAAAAATAAGAAAGAGGATGGATGGATAAGTATCGAGTGGGGTTAGTGTGTAAGTAGTAACCCACTACTAGTAAGTATGTAGGAAGTACGTAGTTGTGCATCGCATTTGCAATATGCACATCACATTGGGTTCGACAGTAATCGTATGTGTGTCTGCTCTATGTACATTGACTTCTGTATTCTTTACTACAGTCGACCAGGACTATACGAATGTCAGTTACCTAACTTACACAAAGGCAAAAATAACAATGCAAAGAAAACTGCATTTTATATTTAAATAAACGTCACTACAGTAAATACATAATAATTGATATTGTTAAAGTTTGACTTAACTTTGTACAAATAATAGAAGTTAGGTTCTACTTAAAATTGCAGAATAACGTGTCCTCATATCTATGTAGATATTAAATCTAGTCTTTTATTGTAAGGAATGGCAAATGAACAGGTATAGAATTCAATGTCTTATTTATTTTTACTCAGCCACTGTTGACATTTCCATGCCTTCAAAATAATAAACATTGATTATTTAACTACCTTTTAAATGTTAACTTATCTTTTCTTTGCGTTGCTTCATGCCCAGCAAACATACTGCGCAACCATATCTTACAAATTAACTATTCATTTGATCATTCTTTATTAAAATCTTGTCTTTCTCATCTCACAGGCTCGATCTCACCTCATCTCTAATCTTTAAGAGCCCAAAAACAGCGGGCAGTGCAATTTTCTTTGCAATAGGTTTTCTTAAATTTGTATAACAGTGGTAAGCTGCCTCGATGAAGACACACGATAGTCTGCCCTGCTGTGTTGTAGATCTCCATATTAAAACTCATAAAAACTAACCGACTTTTCAAGGTAAACTACTGACTGACTGACGAGAGAGAGTGGAGCTATTCAGAGAGTTGTATATCTTTATTTCCTTGTACATGACTACGATAAAATCTACTGGTTAGTGTAGTGCATACACAGATCACATCCCATCCCATCTACTATTCTGCAAGTCTTCTTTCCCCATATGGACCTACTACGTACAATCCTCTCCCTGCCTTATTATCCTTTCTCCTTTGAGTTGAGTTGACTATCTTTACTAGTATGTACCTATAGGAACTGCATATCAGTACATATATGCTATACTTGTGTAGCTATGTACAAATATATAGTCCTAGTTTTCCTTACTTAGCTTTTCTTTCCTTTCCTTTGAGTCGCCTTCCAGGCTAATGTGTCTTGGAGGACGAAGTGAATTGCTGGAGAAAGTTTCCAAATGGAATAACGACTCTGCCGACTAGACAAGTTACGTATACAGTTATGGTGCTGGAGTTTCTTTTATAAGCGACTTGTGAGTGGTGACAGGTGAATGCAGTCACTCTTTCGCTTTCCCCACAGTACAGTACACTACTACACTACCAAATATAGTACTACATACTACACTACAACTCCTCGCTCACAAATACACTACAGTTAGGAATACTTAGTAGCTGAGACTGACATTCCTTCGCGTCTTTTACATGTCAAAGAGCTAATACTCTATGAGACTTTACTTAGGTATTAGTCTGTACACTACTCTTCTGCTCTGCCCTGTCTGTTCTATCATTATTATATAACTTGTTACACTATTACTTAACAGGACAACTTATAATATGGGATTTTCCGATTTTCATGATTCGATATAATATAATAGTAAAAATGTGGTTCATCTCTCCCTGGCCTGAACTGAAAAGTCTTGAACATCTGTGATAAGGACTCCAGTTAGTTTGATATAGTTTTTATGTAAGTAAGCATGTAGTTAGAGATACATAAGTTTAATCCCTTCTTGTTAACGTAAGGTTGGCGTGAGCTAAGCTGTTACAGCACTGTCAGATAACTCTTGTACCCAATTAGAGTCCCAAGTCAACTACAGTCACGCCAAACTTATCCACTTTCCTATGTCTCCATGAATAGCCCTATTTACCATTGGCACATTTCCTTTACCACGCAAGAATTCCATGTAAATATAACGTACATACATCATTCAACGTCTGAATGAAAAAGACATCGAAATACTTGTGAATGTCACTTGTAAGTCGGAAAACTAGATAAGTTTGCGTAGGTAGCTACGATTTCGGTGAAAATAAGTATGTTATGTTATCAGGCGAGTAATATTTAATATATGTGCTTATGCGTGCAATAACTACAGTTGCTGTCTTCGTGGTTTTGGTTTGGGAAAGTTGAAAGTGAACTAGTTTTGCTACTTCATGCTTACTATAGTTTTACCTGGTTACTGCCAGACGATGAGGGATCATCATAATAATCCTATCTAATCTTCAACCTGCAAGCTAGAGCTAGAATTATTGCACTGACGCGGAATTTTACAAGCGTAATGATTCTTGTTTGGGTATTTGCTGTAGATTATTTTCATAATTGTAGCCAAAAGTTGTAAACTTTAATGTGCTGATACTGTAACGTTCTTATGTCAGTAGTCATTATAACGGAAACCAATTTGTTTTAAGGCTAGCATTATTATGTTTCTTTCATCCTATTTATATTAAATATGTATATTAAGAATTCTATAGTCATTTTTATAGAGATGGGATTGTATCTGTAATATGTTATAGAAAACTGGATGGTTAAAACACAGCTGCAGTTTTGTAAGTTAAAGTTGCTCGCAAATAACTGACAGATTTCTGTAAACATGCATATTGTATGACTTAATTAATTTATTAAAGAGTAATTATTTTTCGTTCTCTAGTAATTTAGATCCTTTCATATCATAGATTTTACGTGAAGTTGTAAAAATATACAGTTAGCCACCTAATGGCTTTCAACTCGCGGGGTTATACTCCATTGTATGTTATTATGACAGGCTAATTAAGTAAAAGAATGATTGATGAATAGTGATGTCGGTTTCTTAGTAAACAAGATTGTTATCTTAGGATATCCTCCAAATTCACTCACCCTATAGTGATGGCCCTATATAAATATGTCGATGCTTTTACATTGCAGACAGACATATATTATCGTATCCCTTCAATTGATACAATTACAACAGAACGTGTCTACTGAAAAATTGGATTCAGTGAGATGACAAAAGCTTTTCCTAAAATATTTTTATTTATTTATATCTGAACAATTCTGTTATTACATAGTAGATGTCGCATTTTTGCATTAGAGAGGCAGAGTTAGTATTGGCTTTTTGGATTAGTCCGGCAATATATATATATCGGGGTCTGCAAGATCAGTGGTGCGGTGCTGATGTAGTAAAACATAATAAACCAATGCAAAACGGATGTAACCAAATACATGTGGTAAATAGTGTCACTAAATACCAGTTGGGCTGAGGACAAAGGTTCAAATGACATATTAGAACCAAATAGTAGAGAATTCTTACAAAATCTCCCATTACCCTGGTGTGGGGTACATTGATATTCATATTTGTATTCCTTACGTGACCAGCTTTCCATTTGTAAACGTGTCATAAGATCCCATTTAAAAATCTTTGGGGTCCAAAAGTCATTGCGAGCTTTTTTACAACCTACACTATCAACGTCTGTAAAAAATGGAAAAAAGCTGAACGGTTCAAAAGTTACAGCGACTGACAAACAAAGTAGTTAAAAGTGGTTGCGTAACCACTTAATAAATATATTTATGTAATACGTAGTTATTATAGATATGGCTAGAACAGATTTTGAATATGAAACGAAAAAATATGAAAATCCGTAGGTACCAATTTATTTGAATAAAATAACAGTAGTAAGTCTAAAGTAGGTGACACACAAGTAGTACAAGTTGTCTAGGAGAATGCCCCATATAGGTACCATATGTATCGAGAAGAATTTAAGTCTTGAATTGGTGAAGGACGGTTTAAGCATAAGATTAGAAGACGAAAAAGTTTGTATGGGATGGAAGGTGAGATGAGATGTGATGAGAATAAGAGATTGCAATATTCGGGGGCACATGGAATAAGATGAGCATCGGAGAGCTGGCAAAGAAATACTTCTTTCTAAATAGGTATGCATGCAGAGTGCTGAGGAAAGAAAACCAAGTTTGTTCTTCATTTTATAGGCTACCTAGTAGGGCTGTTAAATCCGGATTTAATCCGGATTTCAAATCCGAATAAATCCGGATTTGACAAATCCGAAATCCGGATT
>JAQFYC010002349.1:0-26319 GCA_034694165.1 Tomocerus mixtus
ACTAGTAGAACATTTATTTTTAATCTGCGTGAATGATTTAATCATATCCGGGAATTTTACATAATGTACTTTGAATAATTGTTGTATAAATGGTAAAGAACTTGGTCTGTTTGGTAGGTCAATTAAATTTAAGATAGTATAAGTATTACTGATTCCATTAAAGTGATTATTAATGTCATCAGCTGTTATTCCCACGGGTATTGTAATTTTAGTTTTACGACCGATTAATTTATCAACAGCTTTATAAACACCCTGCTTTACAATATTTTCATTAAATGTATTCTTAGCATCTAGTCTTATGTACTTTTTTACAAATTTATTTAAGATTTTTAAAATTATTCCATCCAGCGTCTTATTGTATTTTGAAAATATCTTATAAAAGTAATCCCTTTGTTTTATTAAATCCTTACTTAATTGTGATAGTGGGAAGTGACATTTTTCTCTAATTTTGATCATTCGCTTAGGTACTAGTATATTAAATACATTGCTAAAGCAATTTGACAAGTTTGTGACTAAACAGTCCAGCGTATCATTATCATTAAATAATAAATTACAATTTGCGATTAGATTTGTAGCAGTGGCTTCATTAAATCGTTTATAGTCCTTAAATACAATACATTTCCTTTTAACAGGTGGTTTTGCTAATGTTACATATATCTCAACAGCTTTGTGATCCGAGATATGTGGCTCAATTACATTAACCTTAAGCACATAGTTTAAATTATTCGTGATAAATAAGTCCAATATACTGTTACCTCGCGTTGGTTTATCAACTAGTTGCGAACAATTAAAGTTGTTAAGTAACTTCTTTAGACTATCCATTAGTAGCTGTGTCCTTAAATTGAAATCACCAAACATAAATATATTACAATATCCAACTTCAGTTAATATATTATGTATTAAATTCATATCATTTTCAATGCATGTTTTACTATAGTCAGGTCTCCTATAAAGGCATATAATAAGTACCGCTTTGTTAAAATTAAGTTGTACTTTAACTGCTAAAACTTCCACATTATTATTATTATTGATATCATCATTTTTAAAATTGTAAATATTTGTTTTTAAATTATTCCTTATAATTAGTGCCACTCCGCCTTTACTACAAGAAGTTCTATCTTTACAAATAACATTAAACCCCATAAAAACTGGGGACACATGCTTTTCTTTTAAATGAGTTTCCGAGAAACCCATTATATCATATTCATTATCTTGTATAAAATTATTGAGTAATATAATCTTATTTCTTATTCCATCTACGTTAAAGTGACACAATTTTAATGACTTACTATTATTAATCAGTGGACATGGTACGATTTGAAGTTGTGAAGGTTCCTCATACGAGTTCATTAGTCCATTATTGTTAGCCTTTAGTTGCTGTTTACCGTTGACTGCCCTGCAGCCAACGCTCGCTTCCCGTTTTTTGAGTCAGATTGTTCGACAAGTGTTTGGTTTACGACTTTCCAGTTTATCCCATTCACCATAATTTCTCTGCGATGGAAATCGATCTTAGCCGGTAGTCTCTTTTTAACTGCATCATTCAGTTTGTCCCGGAGGAGTTTTCTTGTTATTCGCACATTAAGTGGTAAGTCTTCATTAACAAAAATTGGAATTTCTAAACTTCCCTCAGGTACTTTTAACTGATCTCTGCATGTTAGGATGAGGTTTCTGTCACTTTGTAGCACTAAATTGACTCGTATTGGACGGCATTTAACGTCGTCGAATTTTGAGAACCGGAAGATAGTATCTATCTGAACTCCCATCAAGTTCATCCTGTCTCGTAGGATGTCTTGCACCTTTATTCTTGTCTCGTCATCCTTCTCGTCTCTGCTATCAGGTACTCCAAAAATTATTAGGCTCCTTTTTCGTAGTTCTGTGTCTAATCTTTCATTTTCACGTTCAAGGTTATAGACCTTTGTATTCAATGTGCTGACTTTGCTCTGTAGGTTTTTACATAGATTAGTTAATTCAGCTACTGTTGATTCCATAGTAAATACTGAAGCTTTGATTGATGCTGTGTCAGCTGTAATAGATTGTTTCATATTTCTCATTTCTTTTAGAAGTTGAGCGCCCATATTGTCCCCTTTGGTGTCAGTCCCACAATCATCACTATCATCGTAATCCATCTCCGCCTCACTTGATGAAGATTCTTCATTAGTCTTTTGCCTCTTACGAGTAGATTTACGAGTTACAGTTGTTGATTTTTCGACTCCGATCTTAGTTTGCCGTGTTGTCTTTTCCGGGGGGGGGGGTCCTTGTTGTCTTTCCCAGTCCTCGTCCACCCATTCTTTCACTAGATATAAACGTAAAAGTTTGTTAGTATCTTTGGAATCCAGGTTCAATAGGCCGGGGAATTAATACTGCCTTGCAGCTATACATATACAAGTTAAAAATGAACTTAGCTTTTCTGTAGATAGTTCCTCCTGCGTAGCTTATTGAAAATCTTCCTGTGTGAACTCCGTATAATATATACTTAAAAATTTTACTGTTAAAATAATGTAGTTTTCCTAAATAATGTACTCAGTCCAAGTATGTGAGCGTATTATTTGTATTATAAGTAATTTAATTAAAATTCTTTTAAAATTTCGGGAGCAAAAATATTGTGTATCTATAGTGGCAATTACTTTAAATTATAGTCCGTCAATTGTGTAAGTCTATTGTTTGTGCAACGCTTCAATAAAGTAGAAAGCATTACTAAATCAATACATTCCACACTTACTTATGTAACGTATTGTATCTGCATTTCGTCAATTTCTTCTGCAAACAATTTTCATATATGCAATTTCTAAATATATTGCCAATAAAATTTCAAAAGCAATTTCACGATTGATATATTTAATTGACACATGTTTTTCTAGTGTGTATTATACTTCATTATTTATTATAGATAAGTACTTTATATATTGACATTGGCATTCATATCGTGAGTATGAATTCTAAATTATCGTCCCGATGATGCTACATATATTAATTTGCTACATTTCATTCCAATTTATTAGAGATATATGCAATTTATCTATATTGAAAGAGTTTTGCACGGTTCAACAGTAGTCCGTATACAAGGAATGCAGTCTGTTAAAAATTTGTAACGTGTGTGATATTTTCCTTCCGCAATGTTAACCTTTAGCAAACATAAGAAGTGGCTTTTATAGCAAAGGGTAAACTTATTATGCAATGATTAACATTTTGTCGTGTGGAAGTGTTGTAGGATTTCTTCATACATCTTTGAGTAATATAGTGCTTAAAAATGCGCTCTGTATTTTTAATAGCTTTTGTTTTGATATTTTCTCTGTCAGACACTGTAAACTCATTTCGAATGGATTTCCTAGAGAAATTTACGAATTTTAGTGTAATATTTTCTACAGAGTTTAATTTAAAACAGGTTCCACAAGATATAATAGCAAAATCCCAAGGATATAACAATATTTGGAAAATTGTTCAATATCCAGCTACTCAAAATAATAGCTATAACAACCGGTTAGACATTGCTCGTACAGTCTTTATCTATTACTATTTAAATTATGATGATAAATATCCAATTGTCGCCAGCGAAACCAAGTTTTCCTGTTCCTACTCAGTTTTCATTGGAAATTTTACAGCAGTCGATCGGGATAAAGTACAAATAGTGGCGAAATTCAGAACTTATTTGTATTATTATGCAAATTCAATATTCCAGTCTACCGCCATTTTGGTATTTTCAATTGCGTCAAAAGCTGAAGAAAAAATAAAATTTGTGGGACTCCTAAATCCCTACAAAGAAGCCGTGGCAACATTTCTTGAAGATATCCCTGAACATATTTTCTCCAATTATATCATAGCTGATTTAAATGGAGCATTTATAACCGTACATAATCCCAGAGATCCGACATCCTATTTTAAAATAGAAAAATATTGCACAGGGTGGCTAATTAATTCTTTCCGGGATTGCATTCCATTAGAAATTATTTTGGGGGTTCTAAATGCTAAATACAACGGAACTTTAACGTTTACGAGTGATACCGACCCTCCGGCAAAACCAAATTTTACCTTTGCATTATTCATTTTAGTGGACTATGTAAGTATTAACCCAGATGACGTTATCCTAAATAAATATGTAATATTTAAGGGACTCTCTGAAAGTATGAAGTGGATTTACTGCCAAAACGGAAGTAACGATAATAATTATTTCAGCTATTCTATTTGGTTTCTTCCTTACGATAAATATTCGTGGATTTCAATTTCTATCCTCTTAAATCTCTGCGTACTTTTACATTTATTTGCTGGGAAAAACGTTTCCTTAATTCTTCAGCCAGTTTATCAAAGTATTCCTAGAAAAATCTCAAACATTCATTTATGGACATTTATATTAATGATGATTGTCTTTACGGGGGGCTACCTCGGTGTTATGACTAGTCTTCTGATCGCCCCTACAAAACCAAAGATTTATTCAAATTTTATTGAATTAGTAGACTATGGGTACAGATTCCATATCCAGTATTACTGCTTCAGATACGTTGGAGGGAGTGAGTTGTATTCTGAAGACGAAGAAATTATTTACAACATTAAAGAGCATTACAAATTAAATAAGAGTGGGAACGCTTTTTCTAACGCTCCTTGCGAAATTCTTGAAATTCATCAAGACGAAGGCCCTCTCTACAGAACTTTTACAGATTTTGATTTATTTGAATGCCAAGATAATGTAAGTAGTATATTGGCAAATAAAAAATTAGCAGTCCTTCACAGCGTTGCAAGAGCTGAAGAAATGGTGGCAAGATATTCGTCCCCCGTAAAGAATATTTTTTGCCAAGTCACTAAACATGCTTTTGCGGAAAAACCTCTCGATTGGTATTTCTTGGGAAATGCTGATTATGTCTTTTATAATTCAATGATACATTTGTGGAATGGGGGACTTGTGCAATATTTCTATGCATTCTACGAACGGACAAAATTTGCATTACCAAATGACAGAAAGGCAGCTCAGGAAATGAAATCTGAGCCAAATAAATTGAGGTTTGCGGGAGCCTTGTCAAATATTTTCTCTCTTTGGGGATTGCTACTTTTAGGCTGTCTTCTGTCCGTAGTTATTGAAGTTCTTTATAAAAAATTATATGTAAATGTATACAAGATAATTATAAATAATATAAATAATGTATATTGAATGATAATTTAAATGTACTCCCGATTCTAATAACACTATATTAATAGTAAGTAAATAACTCCATTCTGGAATAATACAATAATAACAATAAAATAACAGTTATTATGAGTATTGTACGTATTATATTGTGTAGTATTGTATTGTATTTATTGTTAGCTTCCCAAATACATAGGTAATTCTACTAGCAATTTTAAATAAGTATTCCTAATTTACACAGGAGCAAAGTCATAAGTGTGGAACGATAAAATTAAATTAATATATTGCCAAGTTACAGTATCTCAAATCTCTTCGTCTTCATTATAATAATCATAGTACATACAATTGACATTAATTAATACTTCAGCAGCTTGCAATTCAAGTAAATATTATGTAATTGGGAAGTTATAAAAGGTACGTAATAATCTGCATACTTAACTACCGTGGACCGTGACTGAAGGGATTTCTAGATCCATAATTCATACTAAAAAGCCTGGCATAATATATGTTAAATAAGGAGCTGAGCTACATAGTGTAGCTAAAATACTGTTTGTATTGGTGAAATAGACTAAATGTATTATATCAGAGCCATTTAGTAATGAATTCTCATTAAATCTCCCGTTGCTCCGGGTTTGGGGTAAAGCACTATTCATAATTGTATTTCTTAAGTCATCAGCTTCTCAGTAATATGTACTCAACAGTAGAGACAGGAGTGGTATATGTAGGGATATTGAGAAGAACAAAGTTCTTCGTGTCTTAATTTCTATCTTAATACCTACACACAGTAATTCCTATTCTAAAAGCCAGGAGTCTATGTAGTACACCTGTCAATAGACTTTAACTTAAGAGACCAAAGATATGTATTGCCTGCATAAACCAAATGGCTTAGGTATTATGTACCGACCCGTGTCTCAACACAGGGGCCAATTTTTGGTGCTCTTTCTTTCAATTCGTGATTTACATAATTTCCTTACTCTTATTCTTTACCCAAATTCATATAATTTATTTTTCTATGTATTCCTATATAACTTCTGGTACCTACATCCAACGGTGGAGATCATGTAGTTTTCCTGTACCTTATAGCCACAGCCGTTAATTGTACAATATATCTTACGTCTGTTTACTTAACTTGCTATATTATTGTCGCTGTGTAAAAATTTGATGGTCGTGGCCGTGGCCATAAATTATCGGTGCGGTGGTGTGGTCGATTGGGTCGTTAATCGAAATGAACCTGGTTCTTTGGCCATATTACAAAAGGATGTGCACCTAATGTCACCGAAATCGGTCAAGATGTAGCGTTCATGTGATAGACACACATACGAAGCTTTCTTAAAAGAGTTTTCCTTGTATTCACAATCAAAATCAAACTAACTTATTACAGATAATGATGTCACTAGTCACTAGTGCACCAGTAATTATCCAGGAAATGTTAAATGTACCTGGATAATAAGTAGGGAGCAATGATTATTTAGTATGGTATTATCACTATACTTACCTTTCTTAATGAGAATTATTTTATACAAATTGTACTTCTTTTTGCTTTACTGCACATTTTAATGTAAATATCAAGAAATAATTAAGAAGCTGCTGATGAGATGTTTTTTCACGTGTAAATAATATTTCTAATTTGTGTGGAGTCGACGCATGTGGAACATTCAACCTTGCCGTGATCATAATGCCTGTAGCTTAATATTAGCATACTCGATGACCGCCTAGTCTGTCTGGTGTCTAGTTCATTATTGTCACTATTTACGCTCACACTTATTGAAAAAGCCTGTTCCCATCGTACGATGATCATAAAAATGAGATTTTTTAACGTCAAAACTTGCACTCCCTGTCCCTACTTACATTACAAGATGCGATTGAAAGGCTTTTATACATTGTATTCGTCCTTAGTTTCATTTCACTTTCGTGTGTTTCGTTCAAGTGCATTGAGCATACTTTGTATTCCTTAGTTTTGTATTGTAATACAACAGTATTGCAATTTGCAATATGCCACTTTCAAGTAATATAGGAACGCTAATTAAAATCCCATTTTATTCAGCATACCAAGGAATAATTGAATTCAAATTCCGAAATTTCGGGAAAAGGAGAAATAGACCGGAAGATGAAATTAATATCGAAGGGGAAGTTGTCGTGATTACGGGAGCAAGTAGAGGAATAGGAAAAGCCTCCGCAATGGAATTCGCGGAGAGAAAAGCGATTGTCGTTTTGGGTGTCTACGACATGAAGGAAGGGTTAGAAGCTGTCGATGAAATTAAAAATAAAACAGGGAATACAAATTTAGTAAGTTAAAAATTAATTATGAACAATCGATTAAATATTAAAAAAGTAATTACAAAACTTTGAGGTTTGACAAATTATGTCAAATGCCAAAGTTAAAATTCTGTATATAATTAAATGAATTGAATGTAATTTGGAAACTATATACAGACGGCAATTTATTTGGATCTCACCGATTTGGACAACGTTGAAAAATTTGCTGTTGAAGTAGCTACGAAATACCCGAAGATAAAAATATTGCTGAATAATGCTGGATTGGGCGGATGTTGCGGAAATTTTTCACAACAGAAAACAAAAGACGGGTTCAATAATCATGTCGCTGTAAATCATTTGGGACACTTCCTTTTGACCAATTTACTTTTGGAGAATTTAAAACGTGCTGGAGGTGCAAGGTAAATACTGAACGATAATAAAATAATAATAATTGTTAATTAAATAGCTACCTTGTTGTCTTTAGCAAGTGTTTGGCAAATCTTTTAAATAACAAGAGATATAATATTACTTAGGGTTGTGGCAATGTCATCATTCATCCAGCTATTCTCAAAATTGAACCTGGAGGATATTATGATGGAAAAATCAGGACCTGGGATCCTGAATGAACTTCCGTATGCAAATACAAAGTTTGCGAATGCTTTGTTTATTAAGGAGCTTGGCGAGAGAATGAGAGACAGCGGCATAACGACATATGCACTGTGTCCGGGAGTGGTTAACACACAAATCTGGGATTCGGTTCCTAGAACTGGAATTAGGAAATATTTAGTTATGTACATCAATCGCTTTCACGGATTCACACCGGAAGAAGTAGGCACTCGAATAGTTTATTGGCAATAATGGTACCTTAGTGAAATGTTAAAATTCAGAAAAATTATTTCAATTTACAAATTGACTATTTTCCTTTCTTAGGCTGCATCCGAATCGATTATGTACTGCGCCTTGAACAAAAAGATCTCAAGTGAAACGGGGATTATGTACAAGTACAGAAAACATTTAGCCTTCACAAATCGGAGACTTAAGCCCAACATTCGAGAAAAATTATGGAATCTCAGTGCCACCCTTGTGAATCTCGAAGAGCACTTAAAGTCTTTCCAGACCCAGGTTGTTTAATCTCAAATAATCAAAATGTCATTAAGTCTTCCCAGTTCCTTGCCAATAGAATTGCATATATCTGTAATATATGGATTTCATTTCTTAAATTTCAAGACAAAATGTAATGCAAACAAAAATGTGGCTTACATGGCCAGACCACTACAATTAAATGGCTTCAAATTTTATTCATATTGTTGCAAAAATAAATTATTGGTCTAATTTATCACTAGTTATACTTTCTAGCTATTTTCATCCTTATATATAAATGTAATATAAAACTTTTTAGGTTACTTACGTGGTTATTGGGAATTAAAAGTTGAGGATGTGATTTAGCATTGATTGGCATTGTAATAAAAAGATAGAATGTTGGGGTGAGCACGTAAATCTTGACTTCGTTGAAAAATGTGGAACATGTTGTCCTTGGACAAGTGTATCGTGTATCTACCTCAAATACCTCAATCCTACTTACGACAATCACGGAGGTTAGCTGTCTATCGGCATCTAGTATTACGTATAAGCTAATTGGACAACTTCTATCTTCTAATTGAGACTGAGACTATATTGAATCTTTACACGGCACAAGATGATTATTTATTTATATCCTCGTGTGGTGGAAATCCAACACTGGGTATTATTGGAACAACATGATATAACATGTAGTGCTCTATACTAGTCACTCTAGTGTTAAAGTACATGCATCTATGAATTAAATAAATGTATTGGTTGTCTCCACAAAGTTGTTTATTACATTTTTCAACAATTTATTTTGAAAATGCAATAATTAAATTCTTGCCTTGGTACTTATGAAAAAAATTGTCAATTTTGAAAATTTTAGTAAGTAATTTAACGCAAAAATGTTCAGCAAAGTTTTAATAAAGTTTTAGCCATATAATACAAATATGTATATAAAAAGTCAAACCGTTAGGTACCCCCTTTCGAGTTTTCAACCATTTTTTTCTGGGGGCAGAATGAGAAAATGCTCTCATTTTAATGAGATTGAACTTTCAATATGTCAACAAAAAAGTAAAACAAAGAAACGTTTTATTTTTGTCAATGTAAATAGATTACCTATAACTATTCGAGTTTCAAGACATTTTCCCAATTCTGAATTCTGATAGAATAGTATAATAGATTGCGACTTCGAACATATTTCAAGTTTATTGTGACCATGTTAAAGTAATCAAATATAATACAAACAATGTTCACGTGCGATTGCATTATGTTTGTAAATTTTTAATTCAGAGGAGGCTAGTTGACATTTCCATGCGACTTGGTGGCTCTCAATCAGTCAATTACCTTGCATTATTAAACATTGCCGTGATTCCACAAATCTGGAACATTTCGTTCTTTTTTGTTTGTCACGGACGGTTTTGGTTAAGCATCATCCTTGATGGAATTTCTACTTACATGATTTATTTAGACGAGGAATCAGTAGTAGAATAACATTTGCCGTCAAACTTTTCTATTCAGTAGCATTCCGCAAGTATTCTGTTCAATAATCAGTCATCATTCTATGTTCCGTATTTGAATCACATTTAATAATGAATTTATACATTTTTCTATTGATTTTTTATTACGATAAAAATTAGCAGTAAACTAAGTTTCGAAAATTGTAAGAAAAACTAATAAATAACGTAGTATATCAGAAAAATGTGTAAACTATCTACATGTTTCCTGCTTTTGGGAGGATTTTTACTACTTTGTTCGAAGGTAGCTGGAAATACTGATACGGATTTTCAATATAAATATATCAATTTTGGTAAGGATGTAAATAGTAGATGCATTTTTTAAATTTTAGAAAATACTATTACTTATGTTTCTATTAGAAGAGTTGCAATTTAAGACATATTATTCCATCATTTGAATATTATGTGTATTTAATTTTGTTCTTTAACTTGAAAATATGTGTATATCCAATCCAATATTAATGATTTTACATTCCCCCAATAGAAAATTTCAGTTAAGGGGGACTAATAGGTAACACGGATAGGGAAACGGGTCACCAGTGAAAGTTGGGTAATGAAAAATGGGTAGCATTCTGAAATATCAATTTTCTGACTAGGGCTCTTGTACGTGATTTTTTTAATTTTGTTAATTTTTATGGCCTAAAATAATTTTTGAAAATAAAAGGTATTGAGTAGGGATTTACATTGGAAGAGGTACAAAACTAACGCTATTTAACAGTCAGGAATAACTACAAATTAACTAAAGTGGAAATAATAATTACTTTGAATTATACGTTTTATTATTTTTAGGTGTGGTTATGTCTGTCGAAACTATTGCCGTAAGGAACATTACAAGTGCGGAGAGACACCTAAAGGAACTAATCTCCACGATTATTAACAACAATAATACAAATCTGATGTTGAACACTAATTCTTCGACAAATGGCACACGTGTGTCAAATGTCACAGTAATACCTTTTGACCTTTCAACGGATTTGACAATGTACGATGATATTGGCGTTCTTTTCTCTGTTCTGAACTGTGGGGATTCTCACATTCTAAACGAAAAAGTAACAACTGCCTTCAGCTCCGTCGTTCATATTGCCGTCACAGGTAAGTTTATAAATGATGAGATTTAACTAACACTTTTTAGTAAATTCTGAACAGAAATCTCTTTTATGACGTAATCTAACCTTCACATTTGTACTTTTTACTAATATAGAGCCTGGATGCACAAGATTAGATTCGGCAACAGCAATAACAGTTCCTTTGACGTGGTACTTGCCCAATGCAGACTTGCTTCAACTATTTATTGACATACGGAAAGATAAAACACTTCCTAAATGGAATAAAGTCGTGGCTATTTACGATGTACAGGCAGGTCAGGGGATTTTGGAAACCTTTGTCCAGGGATTTGCACCACGGGGCGATTTTCAAGATATAGCACTTTCCCTTTTCAGTGTGGATAGTATGAGCATATGGAGATCATAGTAAGTATTTGTATTGTACTAACAATTTCAAGTTAGACCTAAAGCAAAATTAAGAATCCTGGGAACAAATAATTTAATTACATTTTTATTTTTATTACAGCCATAGCCAAGTCGAAGAAATCCTTGCAAAATATGTAGGCAGTGCTCCAGCTAATTTTGTTATTATAACATCAGTAAAAAATGCAAATGCGGTTCTTGAAGTAGTAAGTCTTCTATTGTTGCAAATATTAGCTATTAAAATTTGAAAAACATGTAAGATAACAATATAATATTGTTGAATGGATAAATGAATAAATTTTTCCAGGCCAAAAGAATGAAACTGCTGGCTTACAATAAACAATGGCTATTTGTGTCTGGAGATTCGAACCCTGAAGATTTTGAATGGAACTACGTAGTGAAAAGGGTCATAGACGACGGAGTAAATATCGCATTCATTTCTAATTCTTCCTCAACTCCTACAGAACATAAAGTAGGCCCTTAAATAATTAATTTTAGCAATTTTACAATTTTGAAACTAAGAAAAAATTAGAGCTAAATGTTTTAGTATCGCTACCGCGTCCCTATATTTATATCGGGAAAATCATTGCTCCTGTGGAGCTTTTGAAGAATTGCTAATAAATTGGGTAATTTAATTATTGTTTACTTATACTAGGATCAATTGGGTTGTCACGTGGAGGGTTTATTAACCCTTTTCATGGAGACATTAGAAATTCTGGCAGAAAATGAGTTCAACTTGTATGTACAAGTTTCTGACGAAGAGTGGGACATTATCAAGCCATCTCGAGTGGACAGAGTTGCCAGCTTGATTCACAACATGACAGTGAGTAAATTGGAATTTGAAAATTATTTCTTTTAATTGTAAAATATTTAAACGTTAAACATATTTTCCTTTAAAAAATCTTGCAAATTTTGAGTAATATTTGTAAGTAGTGTAAGGTTAATTAAATTTTGGTATTCAGGACCGACTTGAGGAAACTGTTTTAAACGTATGCGACAAAAATTCGTCAACGTGGCTTTTGGAAGCTGGAGAAAATGGAAAATTTGGAAAACGAGTGTTTCAGGTTGGGTGGTGGAATCCAATCACTGGTCTCAGGATGAAAGACGATCTATTCCCCCATGTCACTGGGGCATTTCGTGGCAGGAAGATAAATGTGGCTTCCATGCATGTAAGAACGGCAACCTTTACAGTATCTATAACGTTTACTCTTGGTTTAGAAAGATCAAAAATTTATAAATTATATAATATTATGACAAACACATTTTAATTGAGCTTTCTTTCTTTTTAGTTCCCTCCATGGCATATGATAACGAGAAATTCTGAAAATGAGACAGATGTCAAGTATTCAGGTTTAATGTTTGAAGTTTTGGGTCACATGGCTGAAAATTTAAATTTTACGTTTAACGTTTTGGAGCCTCGGGTTGGGGAAACTTGGGGAGTTATTCAAAAGGAAGATGGAGCTTGGAACGGTATAATGAAAATGGTAATCGACAAAAAGGTAAACTCGTCTACCTTTAATCTCTATTGAAATGTTTTAATCAAAATATTGAACAGTACTTAAAATGGCAAATAATAAAGTCAATAATTTCCAAAGATTTACCGTTCTTGATTAAGCTTGACTCTGTTTAAATAAATTAAGCAAAGTTTTCTGCAGAAATCATTTTGTAAGCCTTAATTTTTCTTTATGTCTGTAGGTAGTAATTGCTGCTGCTGCTTTTCCTGTTACCGCTGACAGGGCACAAGCAGTTAATTACACAGAAGTTATGGAACGTGAAGCATATGTCTTCGTGGTCAATCGTCCTAATGTACTCTCAAGAGTTTTATTATTTGCCGAGCCTTTCCGCATTGAGGTTTGTCGATTTAACTAACTTTTGTTTTCATAAAAACTTATTTCAACATAATATAAAATTCAAATATCAAAGTGAAAAATATTGTTTTAGATTGACTAAATTAAATACGTTTAAATATTTTTGAAGAGTTAATTGCGAGTGTTAATCAATAATAATGTAAATAGTACCAAGCATTTAAAAAATGTGTTCAATTTTCTTAAAAAAGGGAAAAGTATTTTTAAAAAATCTTTTAGGATTACGTTGGTATATATTTACGATAATGAAGTTATTAAGGATATTTTTTGACTTTTAATTATCTTTGTTTTCCCACTTTTAGGTATGGGGCTGTATTTTTATTGCAGTTTTCATCGTCTCTCCTTCTCTCTACGTAGTGCATCGCTACAGTTACTATTACAAGTTCTACGACAAAGAAAATAATCTAGGGCTCTATAAAATGAAAAACTGTTTTTGGTACGTTTATGGTGCTCTCCTTCAGCAAGGTATACAAAATGGAGCTTTAATTTTAATTTAATAGTTTTAACTTTCCACTTTAACATATTTACTAATCAATTTTGTTTATATTTTTTCACATCACGGGCTTTGTAAAGTTAATTTCTCAAGTATTACATTTGTGAATATAAAATAGGCGGAACACATTTACCTGAAGCAATCAGTGGACGAATGTTAATTGGATTTTGGTGGCTCTTTGTCCTCGTAGTTGTCACAACTTATTCTGGAAGTCTTGTAGCTTTTCTCACATTTCCCAAAGTTTCAAATGCTGTAAATTCAGTTGACGATTTGTTACACTACCGTGGCGTTAATTCCTGGGGATTTCTAGGAGATAGCATCATATTCGACCTTTTGAAAGTAAGTCACCCAATTAACAATTAAATATCTATGCAATATTTATGCAATATCTAGGAAAGGTTTCATCTAACCTAATGCTTATTTCACGCATTTCACAGTATTTTCTATATGTTACAATACAATGGAGAGTAATTTTTATACAGCTTCCTTTCAATTATTATTTTGTTCTTTTGCAGAGATCAGCTAATCCAAAATTTCAAGAACTGCACAGCAAGGCAACAGTACACAGCGCTTTCAATGAATCCGTAATGGAATTAGTGAGGCGCCGTGGACACGCCTACATTGATTGGAAAATTGTTCTTCTCACTGCAATGGCCGATGATTTCAAGAAAAGGGGATATTGTGATTTTGCATTGGGTGAGGATATACTATCAAGTCAAGACAATCAATTGTTCAGAGAACTAATTAATAAACTAATTTAGCTATAGATCTTTTAAGTAACTGTTTTGTAATTACCTACAACGACGGGAATAATTTCTACGGTAGATATTATAATTTTCTCGCATTTTCATTTTAAGAGAAACAAATAAATTTCCCGTCATTGCCATCATAACCGAAAATATAATTTCCGTTATAATTGTTTTGGTTTTCCTTGCGATAATAGTCGAACTTTTTAATTTTAATTCTGTTAGGCTCGGAGGAAATGTTTGAGCAGAAAATAGCATTGATTGTTCCCAGAGACAGTCCATACCTCCCACTTTTCAATAAAGAGTAAGTGTTACCTTAAGATTAATTTTTAGCTGTTGCTATTTTATTAAAGGTAATTTAATCTCTACTTTTGTTAATTATTATATTATTACAGAATTACGGAAATGCTTCAAAGTGGTTTAATGAAAAAATGGAAGAATCAATACTGGCCCCAAAAGGATAAATGCTCCTCTATACTGGCAGCAGGTGCGAATCGTACAGTTCGCATAGGTGACATGCAGGGATCCTTTTACCTTCTCTTGATGGGCATGTTCATAGCCGTTTGTGTCCTACTTGGAGAGTATTGCTTTTACCGACGAAAGAAACAAAAACTTATTGACACAATAAAAACTATCGTAACCATAAAGCCTACGGAGATCTGGCAGCAGAAAAAATTATCTTTCCTGCAGTAAAATGGATAAAAGAAGAAAATATTCATAATAATAGTTGATTTGATAGTATAATAGTAACTTACAAAACTTTAGCAATTATAACACGGCGTCAATGTATCCAATGTATTAGTATTACCTCAATTTAACGCAACCATTACATACAAGCTAATGAAATTCAGTGCTAAGCTCACAATTACTTTACCAGATTATTTACTTATTATTACTACTTTACAATTTTGAAACATTTATTGTGTTTAAGTTCAGTAGAAGTATTATGACTATAATGTTTATGAAATTATGAATGGAGAACATCTAAAATGACAATAAAAAGTACGAAAATGTTTCTTTTGTTAACTGTTGCTCCGATCTAGAATTAAAAACAACAATGTTTACATAAAGGATGCTTTCAACTGAAAATACTGTGAATTCTGTTGACAGCATTACATTCATCCCATTTTTCATCCCCAAGTAATAGATCTTCCTTTAAAGTTGTTTCTTGCACACAGTTTGATGAGACACTACGTGAAGTGAAACACAACACACAGTGCATTTATTTCCAGCCCAGCGCATCGTTATTTTTGGCGTCAATATCCCATCCATTTCTATAATATATGACATGTAGAATATTTTCCTTGCTTCTAAAATATCAGAAAGCCGTGTATAATAATTCTTCCGCAATCGGAATCGTAAAGTAGGTAATCGCCAATCGTATGTTGTTGTCGATTTTGCTCAGAAGATATTTCGCATTTTCTATTTCCTGTGAAATTGCTAAAATTAAGTCAACTCTAACTCGTGGGAAAAACATTCAAAAGATTAGCTGCCGTGAAATTGTTAGGATGTCATCCCCTACAAGCCAAGAAAAAATCGTCAACAGGTGGATTGATTTGCTTAAAATTCCAGCGATAACCAAAGCTCGATATTCCGAGGATGAAAATGTGTTCAATATCCAGAGCTGGTGGTCAGTCAATGATGTTACCAAAAAAGAAGGGGTAACATTTTCAAAATCCTTTACCGTTTTGAAAAGTGCAATTAACTGGCCTGCTCAAGTTGATTCCCTTGTGGAGCCTTCGGTTATAATTGCTTCTAAACCTGTTACAGAAGAAAGGTGAGCTATTTTTGATTTTCTATAGATACATAATAATTCGCTTTATTCGTCATTGGCGTATATTGTGTTTGTTGATTTTATGTAATTGTTTTACAGCAACAAAGTTTCTGCCTATTCTTTGAGCGGTCAAAGAAAGGCAGTTGTAATTGAGAAGAGTGGGGACGAAGCTGGTCAACCAAAAAAAGAACTCTTGCAAATATGGAGTGATGATACTTTGCTCAAAACCTACGACTTGAATGAATTGGATAAACATAAAGGAGTATTGACTGCCGGTAATTTTAGTAAATTTTATTAGTCAAGAGTATAATTTGTCCATTGCGGAAAATTAAATGTGAAAATGCTTCTTGGCTAAAAGGAAATTGAGATTTTATGGAATTTGTTGATTATAGCCGGATGGGGATCGAAAATGGTTTGGAATGCAGATGAAACCAAGGTGGCTTATTTGGCGGAAAAGAGAGTTGCGAAATCAAAGCCGTACTTTACTTCCTATTCTGAAGACTCTGCGAATGCAGCAAAAAGCAATGCTAATGGGGAACCTACCATTAAGGTAAGTAAGGGTTCATCATTCATTCACTCATTCAGCATTCATTATTGAATTCAATAATGAGATGATGAATCGGAAATATTTTCCAAAACGTAGTTTGATTTGGTTCTACTTGTATGTATAACATAGGGGGAAGAGTATACCTTCAAACAGACATGGGGAGAACAATTAAATGACAATCACCTCTCCGTCATTGTTGTACTGGATGTGTCTACTAACTCTTTCAATGTGCTGGAATTAGCGGACGAAGACTTCCCAACAGATATTCAATGGGCCGGAGATTCAATCATTGCCACTTCAGTAATCATACCGGTTTGGAGACTCGGATATATATTTTGTTCTAATAGAGAAACGCGTATCTTCAAGATTGATGCTGACGGAAAAAACTTCAGTAAGTATGAATCATAGTCATGAGCAACTGATTAAAAAATAGTGTATACAATACTCTAAAATATTAGGGCAAATGGCAAATATGGTCCTAATTTCGAAAAAAGGTGAAAAATTAATTAAGTTTTATTGTCAATACTCACGTTGTAATTAGTATTAGTGAAAATACCAGTTAAGATATTATACAATTTTTGTTTTTGGTTGGGGGATTAAGCTTTTCAACTTTTGGTCGCGGGTTCTAGACATTGACACACCTTGGTGCGTATTGTGTATATGTATAGTATAGGTAAATTTTCTTGCACCTTTTAGTTGCCAATAAAAATGTTTTCTTTTTACTAGCATTAAGTGGATATTATAGTGCATATAGTTAAATATTATTTTGGAACACTATATTCTAAATGTTTGACACTTGTACAGAATACTTGAGTGGTCCTGGAAGGGGCGCTGCTTCCCCGAGAGTTGCCCCAAATGGGAATTATGTCGTTTGGCAGGAGAGACCGGTGGATGGGCCCCACAATAGGGCTATGTCTGTGATGGGTTACGATTTGACTAAAGTGATGAAAATTATCAAACTTATTTAAGTAGGTATATAGTATTGTAACTCTGTATTTCTTTTTCAACTAAATTCCAGGAGGATGGTCCAGTAGTTTTGTATGGAACCTCACCCTCTAACGAAGTTCCTATCTACGGAAGTTTTTCAACTAACTGCTGGTCCCCCGATTCAGCCAAAATCTATGCTATTACCCAAAGTGAGGCAGAAATGGCTATTGTTGTCTTGTCGTTGGAGGAAGGTGAATAACCACGCTGGACAAACATACATAATATATATTTTTCAACATTACTTTAACACACTTATTTTCCATGAACTATAATAAATGCCTGCAATTGCAATTATGTATGTTTGTAAAACTAGAACCTGCCGTCATCCGCCCAAAAGGTCTACAGGGAATACTTTGGATTGGAAAGGAACACATGCTGATAGCTTGCAGCACAATTTTAGAATCGGCGACACTCCAATTAATGTGTCTTAACACTGGAAAATTCCAAAAAGCATTGATTACAAAGCCAGCATATTCTGATACGAAGACTGTACTGCAACATTTTACCGGGGAAACGTCACCGCCTTCTATATTTGTGGGACCCGACCCCAATTCGGCAGAAAATGCTCCAAAGAGTGTCCCATTGATTGCATATTCACATGGAGGACCTCATGCCTGTTTTACAAATAGCTTTGTACACGAATTCACATTTTTCCTCAACTCAGGTTTATTTTTGTTAAAAAGGCTATTTTGGGGTAAATACAGATAATTAGAAATATTTATATTGTTATCTATTCTGCTCAGGATACGCGATTATTTTGTTGAACTATATTGGGAGTACTGGTGGCAAGAAAGATGTGACTGACGAACTGCTTGGTTTTATTGGACAAAAAGATGTACAAGACTGCCAAATGATAACAGAACAAGTTATCAATACAATTCCCTACATCGATGAGAACAAAGTGGTCGCATGTGGGGGATCTCACGGCGGATTTTTAACTGCCCAGCTCATCTCACAATATCCTGTATGTTCTTAGTAACCGCACCTTACAATATGTTTTCTTAATTTAATTGTTAACTACTCAATCTTAAAATATAGTGTTTTTTAAAGGAAGTCAGGAGATCCATAAATGTTTATACATATTACGATTTGCAGGACTTCTATAAAGCTGCAGTAATGAGAAATCCGGTATTAGATTTGAATACTATGGTTGGAACGACTGACATAACTGATTGGTATGCAACCTATTATTTATTCTTCATATTTGAATATCTGCGTTGTATCTTATTAATATGGTTGTCAGTTCTACGACATTAATAAAATGAGCAAACTGCAAGTATTGTACGATTTTATATTTTTGTTATACGTTATTTTTAGGGTGTATGCTGAATGTGGAGTGAACCAGGATCTATCGTTGAAGACTATTCTACCATACGCCTCTAGTCTTCAAAATGCCAAAAGTTTTCAAGCTCACTCTCCAATAATGAATGCGGACAAAGTCAAAGCACCTGCATTATTACTACTGGGTTCGGAGGATTTGAGAGTACCAATGTCTCAAGGATTTGCCTTTCATCGCGCTCTACTTGCTCACGGGAAGAAATCAGAGTAAATAACCTTAATTACAGATTATAATGCTTTAACGTTGAATGTCATATCTTATAATACCTTTACAATTGCAATGTGACGTGAAGATAGTTCTGAAATTCATCTTTAATAATGTATTTCAGTGTTCGGGTTTATAAAGATTGCCATTCGTTAGCCAAAGTACCTGTAAGAACTGATGCTTTGATCAACTGGGCTCTTTGGTTCGAAAACAATCTGTCGTCCAATGGAAACAATTAAGACCGCAATCGCCGCAATGTCAAATGTACAAGCTGGTGTCAACACTAATGTCAAAGCTCACACTTGCTTTATTCAAGAGAATTAATTAATTGATCAGCAAATTAAAATGCGTCACTACTTGGTATGTTATTGTGTATTTGTACCATTGTGAATCCTGTCCTACTAGTAACTGCGATTATGGGTTGTTTCAGATTACAATCTTCTGTGTGCTGCTTATTTTTTAACTACCAAAGTATTGTAATTTCGGTGGTTACAAATTCAGCTCGTATATTGACGCACTCATTTATTCTCTACAAATAATTAATTATATGTTATTGTATTAATAATTAGAAATGATAATGTTTTCAAATACAATGCAAACTGAATACTGTCTTCGTGACAATGTTTCCATAATGAAAAGCAGTGTACATTAATAAATGTATATTTCTCTGAACGACAATTTTTGGATATTTTATATTGTAAGTAATCCTGAAGCATTCTAATGAAATAATGAGAAATTGGTTTGAGGATGGGCACCATACTGATAATAGTATTGGTTTCAGGAAAGCATAACTTGTTTTTATAAACAATTTATAGCATACCTATGTATTTAGCATATACTATAGAATATATATTTAGCACAAAACTGGTGACTATATTTAATTGGGCTGCTGAGTAAAAGGAAACATTGATAGGCGATTTGTACGCTTATCAAGTGTTGCCTAGTGTTGATGTGGACGTATTGCATATATTATAAGCCGTATATATTGTTGGCCTACTTTAAGCAATCAGAGTAACATATCTATGTGTAATTATTGAGAAAATATTTTTAGGGCAACCGATGCATTTATCTTGAATTATCATAGGGCTCTTTCTTCCGTTATTGCCTTAGAGCATTTAACGTACGTCATTGTAATGTAGTCTAAATAGTCTAATGCCAGAGTAGTGGTAAATATATATCCAAAAATGTAGAGGTATGTAAAATACATAGTAGCTTAAATATACTTGTTGAGCTTTGTGTGCAAGTATGCATGTTATCTAATGCCAATTTTTTTAAGAAATGGGTTTATCTTAAGTATTAGAGGTTTAATCGATACATTAGGTATTTATAGCCATTACATTCTTCCTTATCTTTATGTACTGAGGAGAGGATAAAAATTCATAATGAGAATAATGTCCATAATTTGGGTATTACCCTTATTGATACAAAGACAAGCGATCGATGAAGGCATCATCCATTCAAGTCAAGTATATAAATTCTTTGCAAAGTTCTCTTCAAAAAAACCCAAATATTCATAACCAACGTATTTTATAGTCTTATTTCAGCGTTACTAATATTGGCGTATTACCTTAATGTATTTTGGCTACCGAAATTTTAACTAATAGCGATAAGGATTGCTACCATACGTACACTGGTGTCGCTGTACATATTACATATTATACAATTTGAGATTTTATTTAGGGACTTCAATATTTCATAGAATGTATTTCATTTTTCTGCAAACTAAAATTTTATATTTAGTAACCCTGCTAAATTTTATTACTCAGTGTACTATATTATGCATAACAAATGAAGATAATATGTTGCTGTTGACAGAATCCGTTGCTAAAATTGTGACAAATCAAAACGCAAACAATGTTCAACACTGCTCACTTACAATTATTCGATTATATCCTCATTTGTCCCTCTCATACAGTGCATTATCAGATTTGTATTCAGCGTACAAATTGAAAGATGAAAACCCAGTATCTACATTTTCTTCATTTATATGGAGGGAAAGACGTTTGTTCTTGTTCTACTGTGACGCAATTGTAATATTTCTAAGGGAGGATCATAACACTTTTGGGATAATCAATGAAGATTTTCTGGATAAGCCTGGGAAAAACATCTTCATTTTTATTTCGAATAAAGCTTCATTGCTAAAAAGTGCATTTTTGCACAAATCGGCGAGAGACTTAAAATGCAAAATTGGAATTTTATATTCCTCGGCCAAAGATTTCAAAACGGTTTCATTTCTAAATGAGCCAAATGAAAGCGAAAATCAAGACGGTGAAGTAAGATTTGTAGAAAGTGCAAACAAATTCAGTTTTAATCGGATTAATTTTAGAAAAAGACATTTTAAAATGTCAGCAATGGCTATCGGTCCATATTTTTTTGAAAAGGAAAATAAAATAGATGGAATATTTTTTTGGCTGTTGAATTACGTGGCCCCGATCTATAATTTCACTTATGAAATTGATTTATCTAAAAGTAAGGGCACGGGTGTTCTGTTACCTAATGGAACCTGGACAGGAATGACGGGCGAGATTGTGTACAACAGAATAGACGTAGCTCTTCAAATGGCTAATACATTACAGAGATTTCCTTTGCTGGACACCACGTCCCATTTTATTGTCGGTTCCGTCACTTTTGCTACTGCCCCTCCAAAGTCGCATTTCAAAGCGGAAGCCCTTGTGTCACCATTTAGCAAAATTGTTTGGCTTCTTATGTTTTCCGTGTTTGTCTTCACAATTACGCTATTCTACTTCACATTAAAACTTAATTATCAAAAATCCAATTCCCATCCACTTCTAAAAGCAATTTTTATTCCTTTCAAAATATTTTTTGAACAAAGTGCGTTACCATTAATTCCGAAACCAAGCAGACACATTGCAATAATTTGGGCACTTTTCTCAATAATATGTGGGAATTATTACAAATCAAATCTAGTTTCATTTCTTTCTTCCCCAGAATTTGCCAAAATTCCAACAAATTTTGAAGAACTTTCAGTCGCCAAGGATTACACAATTAGATTTATGGATTTTGGCGGCACAGGTGTCATGTTTTTCAAAACAACGCAAAATCCAACTTACAAATCCCTGGAGAAAAGATTTAAATATGATAAAAATCCCTCAAAATGTGCTATTATGTCCATCGTGCAAGAAAAAACAGCTTGTGTTGGCTGGGATGTCGTTTTCTCTTCAATAATATCAAAGAACTTAACTTTGAGGAATTCATTTAATCCGCTCTACATTTCACAGCATCCAGCAATAGTAAATTATATCACAATGGCTTTGAAAAAAGATTCTCCTTATACAGAGGACTTTAGTCAAATTATTAATTGGGCAAGGGACACTGGGTTATTTGCAAAGTGGCTTTACATGGTCAATGCCGAGATAAAATCTGAAGGAGCTCAGTGGTTTTCTAAACTGAAATATTCATCAATATATAACAAGCTCCTGGAGATAATGAGCTACAAGGACAAAAGCTGGAAACCCTTTACAACGGAGCATTTACAATTGATATTTATTCTTCTTGCTGTCATTTGGATATCTTCAATTATTATATTCTTTTGTGAAATGTGGGGTCTTCTATACACTTTTGTTATAAAATTAAGCAAAGAGTATATCAAGGTAAAAGTAGCTAATACGTAACTATAATATAAATATATAAATATATATATAACTATATATAAATATATAACATTGTTTTTTATCCGAAGTCTTTAATTGTATTATGTAATACACACAATATAATAATACAATATGTCTGTTAAATATGCCTTGCTACATTTGTATCGCTTTGGTAAACAACCGTTGGAAAAAACTCTTTAGAAAATGTTTTGGTGCATTTAATAAGCAGTGTCCTATTGATGATTAAATAATAAATGCGAGGACATCGTTAGTTTATTTTTTGTTTTTTGTGTATTTATTATGAATTTGAGATTCACATTTTTAATATAAAAGAGTTTGCTACTACATGAAGTATATCTTCGTCAAGTAATATCATTTTCGCTACTAATTTTGCTTCAAGGAAAGTTTTGATATATTATTACAAAAGATCGGTTCCTTGAAATACTCAGAAAGACGAAAAACCGGCACTGCGCTAATAAAATTGAAGGAAATTTTGTGTAGGGTCAGGCTGTGCCAAACTTGAAATACAAGACTAATGGAATCTTGGGCTACGGCTCCTTTGGTGTCGTAATTGTTGCGAGTACAAACTGGATAACCAAAACTACACGTTGAAATAATTCCCAAACCGGAATTTTATTCCTCTTCAGAAGATGAAAACGCCCAACTTTTAAGAGAATCCCGCAACCAGGCGACCCTTGGACATCCGAATGTTGTAAAATATATTTCTTCGGATATTTACTCATTGTCCACAGAAGAAATTAAGGAAATACTGCAGTGGGAATCTTCAGGTGCTAAGAAAATAATATTAAGAACTCCAATTAGCTAAGTACTTCAAAGAATCCAAGTCACACGAGTACACATAAACATGGTAAGTGGAAACATTATAAATTCCACCAGTATTTAATAGTATTTCTCCCATTATAATTACAAATGCTTTAACAAGACTTACCCCAATACCCACGTGAGAATATTCGATCGAATCGGGTATTTTTGAAGAGCATAATATGTAACCCAACCCAACCACAGTTTTTGGCAGAGCGGATAACTGATTCTCAGGTCACAGCGCACAGGTCATAATTTTAAGATGTAAGGGCCGTCCAGTCTTCGTTTTTAGCAGCAAGGGTATATAATAGTCCATTCACACTCTTTAGCAGAAAATTCCAAGTTTCAGGTCCTTCTTTATTAAATTAAATATAAAAATATAACTTATTAGTAAAGAATTAGCTATTTTGGCCCATTTAACTATGTATTGTAGGCATATGTGCTACACATTTAAAAAAATAGTATCTTTTTGACATCGAGGAACATTTATTTGAAATTAAAACAAGAAATCGAATGAAACTACCAATGAAGACATTTCAACGTTCAAAATTTCTATTTGATAGCTACATTTACTAAATATGAAGTATTGGCATTTTATTTACCTTTGTCAGAAATACAATTAGTTTCGCATTCGGGTCTGTGTTTTGCAATGAAGAAGACAGAAGATATTTTTGGTGCTCACATTTTGTTGCGCATCTGAAGATTCTCATTACAAGATTTCCATAACTTATTCTGTGAACAATGAGTCAATATCTGAAGAAATATATTTTACAATATTCGGATGCCCAAGAGTCGTCTGGTTGTGGGATTCCCGTAAAAGTTTGGCACTTTCTTTTCCAAAATAGTAGATAAACTCCAGATTGGATGTTGGAAATTACTTTCAATGCTTTAATTGTGGTTGCCCCGTTTGCCCCTCGGAGAAATTACGATGGCAAAAGAACCGTAGCCCAAAACTCTATTAATTTTGTATTTCCAAGTTGGAATAGTTTGATCTTACACAGAATTTCCTTCAATCTTGTCAGCACAGTGCCCACTGTTTGTTTTTCTGAGTGTTGCTACATAGGAACAGATTTTTATAATATCTTTGAAACAAAGTCAGTCAAGTCAAGTCAGTAGCGAAAAAATTTAACTTGACGAATATATTTCACTAAATTGTAGCTTCTATTTTATTAAAACATTTAAATTTAAAAATCATAAAAAATACACAGAAAACAAAAAATAAAGTAGTGATCATCTTAAGTGCATCATTGGATAGGGTATTAGTTCCAAAGAAATGCAGGAAACCACTTTCAAAGATTGTGCAATGCTCTACGAGATACAGAGGATAGATTCTGACGTCGCTTTCCATGATTATACAATTTATTTTGCACTAAACAGTTTTCGTTACTGGTTTATTAAATAGTTATGTCGGAAATAGAAATGTAATAGGCAGTGCAGTGCAACAAGAGAGTTTGACTGACATGTGGCAGACATCTGCAAGTGCCGATTTGAAAGGTATGCACACACGTTTAAATAAAATGGCTGGCGTGGCAAGCAGGGAAGAGGTGTTAGCACATGACGTGGCTAATTTAATTAGGGTAACTCCAGGGTTTCCGTTTCGTTCCAAAATAAGAACAGATCAATATTTTAATGAGGTATATTGTATACTTAGAAATAAATATATTTTTTGCTTAAATTGGCGAATGGCCGTATTTATTATTTTTCCACAAACATTTAATTTTCATTTGAAGTGCAATAATAACTGCGATGATTGGTTGAAATTTTGGACTATTTTGTTGAATTATATTAGTAATTTTAGGCTAACTGGGAAATGGAAACCTTACAAAAGATAATAAATGAAAAATTAATGGCCAAAATGTTGAGAATAATCTTTCAAAGGAAGTTGATAGCGGTAAAGAATATAATTCGGCAATGATAACTACGAACAAAGTCTGTGTGAAGCTTTTATTTTATTAGACTCTGTTTGCATTTTCTCATTTCATTTATGATAAACCGTTACAAAACGGAAGCAACAAAATTGCTGAGTTAAAAGGTCTCATTGAAGTACCATTTACCATTTCGTAATTCTTTGATGGCAATAGTCTAAATCTAAATCTAAATCAAAAAAGGTCAACGCAAATATTTATAAAAATACATCTGCATCATATAACACCAAGGTTACCTTTTCTTATGTTTAGAAAAATTTGTGTCGGCCCTTTTCGATATATAGACAACGATATTAGCGGTTGTAGTATGAATTCTCATGAAAGCTTTACAGTTTACGCTACTTGCCATGTGTTTCTACATTTCTATATCTACATATATAAACAATGTGTTCTACGTGGCCATAAATCTGAGGAGGTGTGGTCGATAGCCCTAATCTTCAGATATCTTACGTAGCCCACCCAAAATATGTACAGAAAGTGTCAACACAGTATCTCCAACCGTTTTTGAGTTATTACAGAGATTGCGATTTCTCGTACATTTACGAATACGATTACGCGGAGGGGAAAGTCAGCGCGGGAAAAGAGTTGGCTC
>JAQFYC010002350.1:0-26310 GCA_034694165.1 Tomocerus mixtus
TTATGCCACAGATCAGAATAATAATTTTTTAAAGATGGATTGCTCAGCAGAATAATCAGAATTAGTTTGTCCTTAAACTAGTTTTGCATAATAGAAAAAGAAAAGTGCTCTTACAATTAGTGATGAATTCGTGATACTCAGATTATAACTTTTTCCAACTCGTATATTTCATGTATGTATAATGTATATACCTATACAGCTATGCCGAATATCTTTGCAGATGTGGAAATACCCATGAAAGCGTTAAGTAAGATGCTAAGAAAAAAGTTGTGCTAGTAGGTATGTATTCTCCATTAGCGCCCTACATACATATTATATTTAGTACAGCCAGTTCCTAAAAGTCGGAAAGTATCTTATTATTACAAAATACAGATTAACAGACCTAAATAATATGCATCTTTTGCCCGTTTGTTGAATATCAATTTGGGTTATCATCAAAGGAAGTGACAGATTCGTTTTATTAGTTCCACAGAAAGAGTGGAGATAAATCCTACATAAAATACAAAATATTAAGTCCACAATATAGTTAACCAGGTATCAATTGTTTATTGAGAACATTTCGGGACTTTTACAACTCAGTTCATGGAATGGGAAACGGAGACCACTAATAAGTCTCAACCAACCTAGGTACAATAAAATTAAATATATACCTATGCATTATGCTTTGGAGACATCTTCAAAAGGATAGTTACTTACATAATATGCGAAATTATGCTAGGTACTTGCAATTTGCAAATACTTATACTTAGATGGATCCCAAATATGATAAAAAGTTTTAATGACACACACACAAACATCAGTATTATTATATTACCTCAGAGAATATGCAAATATAATGCATATTCTCATTCTCGAGCAAGTACCATTATTCTATTGACTGTTCAGTTCAGTTAGCATATCTAAAGTATTTAGCACATTATTGTAAGCTTGTATTATGAATTTACTAAACACAGATAATCCATGCAATGGAATTATATAAGAATGTTATATAAGTGTGTTCCTATGTAATTCCTTTAGACAATTTCTTACACAGGTAAGTACATTGTATAAATAAATATTAAACTACGATTGTTATATCTTTAGATAATAGTTATATAATCTGATCTGCTGATTACTAGTTTGCTCACTGCAGGCAATTTTTAGTACATATTTAGTATTGGTAAAGAAACAGAACCTAGCTGCATGATTCGCGTTGTCATTGAATAACCTCGTCTATTCTACGAAGTAAAATAAATATTAGTTTCGAGAATGGAGAATACACTCTGTGTTGTCCTATTTGTAATGTTCATGAAATGTACCTATAAATTCGCACATTAAATTAGTTATGTATTACGAATGCATAACGACAGGTGCAAGCAATACAAACTTTAGAAATCAACTAGGTATGCATATGTATCTGTATATTATGTACTTAAGTTATGTCTGCCGAAGAACCCATTTAGCAGATTCATAACATAATGACGCCAATCTTCTATTGTTAGTTGAAAAATAATCCCACTCGAGAGTTATGATGGGACTGAGACGAAACTCTACCTTACTCAATACATAAATATTCATCACTCAGCCCATCTCAAGCTCAGTAGAATTTTACATTGCTAAAAAATTAAGTACCTAGACCTAACTTACTACTTGGTATGCTGTCCGTACAGCAATTTTGGGGATTAAGTTTACCTTACATTTAAATCAATCTGAAATAGTATGTAGTTTGTTAATTATGCTCTAAAATTCGAAATATTAATATGTATTACACGTCCATCGAAAGCAAATTGATAGTTTTATTGGGCAATATCTATATGGTATTGTTCATACAATTTGGAATTTCTGTTGGATCACTGGGTGAAAATTATCTAAATGTGGAAAGTATTTCTACAGAGCTACCATCATTGACCACCTCTGCACCAGATAGAAAACATCAGTGTGGACGTTTACAGATTTCACGTGTTAACCACAGTTTTGAATTCGATGTTTACGATAGGGAAGAAGTGAATTCGTGTCTTACTGAAATTCATGATTCAGAAACACATGAAGATTTTGAATACCTTTATGTAGAAGATGGATGTGAAATGAAACTTTGTGTTCTTGAATTTCTTCAGCCTGATAATCCTACTCGCAAAAGAGTTTGCTACAGATTTACGAATGATTCACCTCTTAAAACCAATGGGAATGAGTATCTAAAATATTTTGTAAGCATTTAAAATTTAAATATCATGTCTAACTGATATACTATGCTATGTATAGGTATACTAGTATGTTGCATTGTATCTGTATTTGTAGTGGAAGTGTAATGTAACGATATATGTAATATATATGTATGTGCAAACTAAGCGCATTTTATACATAATTTCATTCGTATAATTGCTTGGTGTTATTAGAAATCTCATCTGAAACAATTTCTCAACCGAAAACTTAATGCCACTTTAGAATATGAGTTTTTTTTATAACTAAATATGTGAATCAATCTCGATATCATATAAATAAGATATTTACTAGTATTCGTTATTAAAATTTTCCCTGAATGTGATGTAGCAAAAAGCATGCAAACGTGTCACCGTGTGTCTGTAGTGAAATGCAGCCAGAAAAAATGCGTAAATACATTACAGAAGCAAACATCGTAAATAAATACTACGTGACAGAGCATACTTACTTTTACTACCTTTAAGTTAACCTAACCAGAAGTAGTATATGTACACAAAGCAATAATTATTTTTGTTTTTGCATTTTCAGTATGTTGTTGTTGTAAGCTGCTCTTGTAAGGTATGGAAAATCCAATTGCTTACTATTTCGCTTACATTTGAG
This sequence comes from Tomocerus mixtus, assembly GCA_034694165.1. NCBI lineage: Eukaryota > Metazoa > Arthropoda > Collembola > Entomobryomorpha > Tomoceridae > Tomocerus > Tomocerus mixtus. The sequence continues at coordinate 2,797 of JAQFYC010002350.1, forward strand.
TTTATATAAATTAAAATACATATATAAATTGTAGTAAAGCTAACTACATACTATATGACTACATTTTATTATCCAATCCTAAGCATAACTATAATTACATAATAATTTACGTCCACTCTCGTCTATATACCTATATATTCTGTAGCATTCTTAATATTATAAATAATAGTATAGTAAAAGTACCTCTTAAAAGTGTTCACATCTACTTAATATTATACTTAATTTTAGCAACCAACAAAGACATGCAAAGTTGTAAATTGCAAGAACATTTCCCTGGAAGAAAATGAATGCGCTCGTCTATACAAAGAACCATACTGTCAAGAATGTCGATATGAGCATAACTCATTGACAACAGTTTCAAATTTTATTCCAAGCAATAGTTTTTCTGTCGATTCCTTTATAGTAAAAGATGGCTGCAATTTGGATATCAAAAGTGTTGGTGATATTAACATACCGGAAAAACCTCCTGAATACTCATATAATGGGATTCACGAACTGTCTCAGGTAGGGTTAAAAATACATATGCACTGAAATTAATGAATTATGGCATATAATAATGAAAACATAAATTATGCAATAAAGTAATTTATGAAACGTAAAAATTAACTGTGTTCACATACGGGTGGGTAACTAATATTTTTTATATAGCTCTCTTATGTACAAAAGCCAAATAAGTCGATATTCTCTTGTTCTTGTGGCAATAATGGAAATATACTAGATAACGGAGATTCTCCTGCAGATCTGATATCAGAGTCTGAAAATGAAAATGGTGTCTGCAATTTACGACAGTTAGATGAAGTAGATCCCAAAACGGAGAGAATTTCCACCAAAAAAGGTTCAAAATATATCAATATAGAATATTACTAAAATGTATTTACTATAGACTTACGTTTTTGCATGTTTTTCCAGATTCGTCTTCTGCACACATTATTATAGCGTTCACAGTGCCACTTGCTGTTGTGATTATTATTGCATTTGCTTATTGCAAAACTCTGGTAAATGTAAAGACTTTAAAAGGTCAACTGGAAGCAGAAGCTATAGCAAGATTTCAAGTCGGGGAATCCAATTTAGTAGTGAATCTGCATCAAGAAAATCCAAATTACGTTTCATTTGGATATGCTCAAGCCCTCAAACTTCCTTATCAAAAGAAATATGAAATTCCTCGCAATTTATTATTATTAGGTACTGTTTTAATGTCTAGTTTTACATAAGTTTACATTAATCAATAAAGCAAGATTTCGAAAATTGTTAAGTCATAATTTAAGTTTGAAATACAATTAGTAATTCAACGTTTTTAGACGAACAGCAAGAACTTGGCGTTGGGGCCTTCGGCAAAGTTTTACTAGGAAAGCTAATAATTTCAAAATCTAACGAATGTTCTGCAACCGAAAAGCTAGTAGCAGTAAAAATGACAAAATCAAATACAAGTCTGGAATATTTTATATCTTTATTGGATGAAATTAAAATATTAGCTTACATCGGATCCCATCCTAATGTTGTAAGACTGATTGGGGCATGTACGGAAAATATTAAGCAAAGTAATTGGCCAGAAATCTTAATTTAATTTTAATGTAGAAATACGCACAATGCATTGAGACATTTGACTTTTTCTAAGTTATATTCGAATATTAAAATATTTGAACATGAAATTATTTGAATTATCATGCAAAATCTTATTCTAATGACCATTTTCCTATGGCGTTTACTAACAATAGACAAAATTACACAATTTTACCTCTTTATTTTAGGAGAAGATGCTCTTATTGTAATGGAACTCTGTAAGAATGGAAGTCTCAGCAGCTATTTAAAAAAGAATAGAAAAATGTTCATTAATTCTCATAATTCTCAAAGTGAGAGTGAACAGGATGAGTCAATAGCAATTAACTCAGCTGGTTATGCAGTTATTCCCACAATTAGGTAAAGATGTGACATTCGCTATATAATAGTATTGTGTAACTTAAGTCTTTAGAACTCAATTTAATTGGTTCACTAAATAACAATAATATTATTCCATCTTATTTACCTATATAGTGAGACCGTTTCGTATGTTAAAATAAAGCCAGAGTTTTTCTGGTACTTTAACAAATGGGCTAAAGAAATCGCTAATGGAATGGAATATTTAAGCAGCATGCAGGTATGCTTGTTGGAGGCTTTTTTACTATGAATGTATGCATTCTTTCATGAAATATTTTGTTAAAAAATACTTAATCTCTTTAAGTATGACGTGAAAAACGTGTATAGGTGGTTCATATAGATTTGGCAGCCAGGAATATACTACTCACAGAGGATTTAGTGGCAAAAATAGGCGATTTTGGGTTGTCAAAACGAATGCAAGATGTGATAAACTATGTTAGGCTTGGATCCGAGGTAATTTTCTTATATTATTTAACAAAAGGTTTAAAAAAAAACAATTATTGTTCATGCAAAAAGTAATTGACCTTAAATATAATTTTCTATGAATAATTTAGTGTAGACTCCCATTTCGCTATATGGCCCCGGAATCTCTGATAGAGTGTCGATTCAGTACACAATCCGATGTCTGGTCATACGGAGTAACATTATGGGAAATATATTCACTATGCGATAATCCATATGAGAATATCCCTAACTATTCGGAACTACTTACATTTTTAAGAGATAACCAAAGACTTAGTAAACCTATCCATGCTTCAAGTGAAATGTAATGGTAAAATAGTCTCCTAAAACCAATAATACATCGTACATTGCTATGAAGATTATCCAATTTTAATTTAATGTAGATATAATGAAATGTTACGCTGCTGGGAATGTGACCCTATGAACCGCCCGTCTTTCAGTGAACTAAAAACATTTTTCAAATCTTTGTTGGACCCTGATAGTGAAGAAAATACAAGATTCTAGGGCGCTACATGTAATTGAATATTCACATAGGTAACAAATAAAATATATGTATCGTCAGCAAAATAAAAATTAGAAACTGAAAGATCAAATAAAATACTCTTTAAATAACTTTAGATATATTTATTGAATAACAAGTTAAATTGTAACATTGCTAAAGATAAAAGTATTCATAGTTAATTTAATTCCTAATGAATGAAGTATATACATACAGTAAAATTTACATATCAAATGATAAAGTTTCTACCATATCTGATAACTGCGACGCGTGTTTAGCAGACTTCTTTTTCGCTTTTTTAATTTTTTTCATAAACGCTTTTTTCGTGGCGATGACAGAAACTTTTCCAGAGAAACATGACTTCTCGGGAGAATCCTTTGTTTCAGCTTTCAATTTTTTCTTGTTTTTAGAAGTGCCGAGTAATTCTGTGTTTACTGCAAATGTCACAGATTTTCTGCCAGAGCTACGAGTAACTCTACGAGGTGAAACCTCTTCAACGACTTCCTCAGACATTTCGACATCTTTTTCGTCGTCTTCAAAATCATCGTCATTGTCTTGCATGTCTTCGTCGGGTACCAGATTTGGTACAAAACTGTCCAAAGAGAAAGGAGCAGACAACCCAGATACAATTGTAGCTGCCGATGTTGTAGCTGGAAGCTCTGGAGGCTCCGTGAAAAATCTGATTGCTCCTCTGTAAAAGAATACAGTCAATTTTCAACTGTACTTAACATATTTACATTAAAACACATTACATAATTTTTAAGAAAAGTTTTATTACGTGTGCCAATCGTGAATGATTTTTTGCTCCGCAGCTGTAGGGTTAGGAATACCACCTTTCTTCATCTGACCCAACTTCATTGCTACTTTGCATAAAAATTCTTCAGTCTCTTTAAAATCCCCAATTCCATACTGAAGCATTAACGTCGGTTTTGGAACTCGAGTAAGAATTTTGTCTACTGTCATTGATTCTTCTCCTTTCTCTTTTGAGAACACAACTCCTGGAGAATCTATTAACTTTAGCTTAGAATCCAAACTAACAATCTGGTTCGCCCTGTATAAATAAATTCAAGGTATGTATTATTATATATTATGCGAATAATTAGCAAAAGTCTTGTTCACGTCTGTGATAGATATTTACATACCTGGTGACACCTGGCTTTGCACCAACATTGCAAGCTCTTGACCTCTTCAAAGAATTAATCAATGAGCTTTTCCCTACATTTGGCATTCCGATAACTCCTACAGTGATTCCTCCTGCAGCTCCACGAGCCCAAGTCCCAAGCAATCCCATTAAATCCGAAACACCAATACTTTTCTTAGAATCGGACGATTGTGTCTGTGAATTGACATTTCCAATGGAACCTAATCGATCCTTCTGTCTTTGAGTATTCGCTTTAAAAGGTAACACGACACATGCCTCACTGCAAAAAACGGAAGAAAAACATTGTACTTACTTGGCAAATGGCAACATTATTAGCTAATAAAACAACAAACATTTTGAAATCAAGTTTGAAAAGTCGACGTTGTACACTACGCCGAAGGACAACTTACGTTAGCTTCAAATATGCTATCCATTTTTGCAAATTTTCTACAGGAATTAGATCACATTTATTCATGACCATCATCAGCTTCTTGTCAGAGTGGACTTTTACTGCGGCTTCCGCGTCTTTGCTTCTAGTTCCCAGTGGATCTCTTGAATCTAACACCTCAATAATAACATCCGAATCTCCTATCACCTGCAACAATTTCAAATGATTATTTGTTTATATTTAGTTCTTTTAGTTAGATGTTTCTTCAACCCATCACACAATATTAAGATGCCATTCAAAATCCCTTTTTCATACATACCTGTTGAAATTCTCTGTAGAAAGCTTTCAAACTAGGATCTCGTTGCGTTTTCTGTTGTTCAATTTTCTCAAAAAGGTAACCTCTATCTTGGGCCCTTCTCAGCAAATCTTCAAAAGTTGGTGTCTGGGAATTAGAGGATTGTCCAGGGGTTGTACCCTTTTTGGTGTCCCCGACTAGACCTCTTTTAGCATTTACAGCTTCGGCACGTTTAAGTTTCCTATTAGCTTGTATCTGCTCTCTCTTAGCTAATTTTTGAATGCCTATATTCTCCCTTACTGAAGTGGCTTCAGCTAGAATTTTGTCTTTGAAAGGGCAATTTCCAGGCACAATTATCATCTTATTCTTCTTGTTTTTGGATCGTGATTGTATTTTCTCCAGCTTTTTTATCTTTCGGTTGTGTTCCCTTACTTTCTTCTCGATCTTATATCGCTTCTTTGCGGGCAGCCGCTTCGATTTACTTTCTGTAATTAAAAAATAATAAAGTTAATAAGCTACACGATAGTAATTGCAGTTGGCCCAAACAAAACACCCCTGTCTGTCTATATCATATATCATAGCCCACACAGCATGAGCGGGGGCCCTGGAATAGGGCCTATATTTACTTAGTATGTAAGCATAAAAGCAAAATACTAATCATTTTGTTTGCTCACTAATAAACTTGTTTAACTAGTGACAAGTCTCACTAACATAAATGAAGAATACTTATTGTTTACAGGTAATTAGTATATTACGTATACGTATATTACCTGTCTAATTTAAAACATGCCTAATATCTTGTACGCAAACAAATTGATTAGAATGCCCATCTAAAAAATTTAATATAAACACGGATAGGGGCCCTTGAAATGGAAAAATATTCCAATCCAAAATCCAAACGGGTTAGTTGTGTCAAAAGTAAATAAGCAATAAGTAAAAAAAAATAACTTACTTAGCATCATCTTCACCATGTTGAATAGATATTAGTGGTTTATTCACTAATGAAATTATTTTTACTTGCAGTAGTCAATAAAAATTATTTATATTTTGTATTGTTTTTCAAAAAACACCAAAAGCTGAAAGGGAAGTCTTCTTCTCTGTTGTAGATTCTTCGTTCTAATGATTTCTGTATTCTGTAGACATGCGGTAAATCCACCACGATGTAAAAGTTGTATAGAAGCGGCAAGTCAAGGAAAAGAAAACAACATCTAATTCTATCTGCTGTTTCTGCTGTGCTCTGTCTCAAAGTCTCAATAATGTCTTTCTTTGAAACTCTGTAAGCTATAATTATTTGTATAGTTTAACAGGGTTTACTAGTTTACTTACATATTTATATTTCACACATTAACTTATTTTGGAAACACGATTTGGTAATCTGTTAAATCCAAACAATATTTATTGTAACATGTCTAAATTCCAACGCATTTATCTACAGATAATTTACAGATTCAGATATTTACTTTAACTTTTTTTATGAAATAATTCATTCTAAGTGCTTAATTAGCTTAACGCCAATTTCATGGCTCTCCTTCAAAGTCTGGTCGATTCGATTTTGGAGTGAAATCTGTAGATTTAGCTACCATTAATGCCTGAAATGAAATAAAAATTGTATACATTACAAATTCTTATTAAACGAATATATTTCTCTTAAAATAAATCTCTGAGGGCTGGAAACTTGTTTAATTACTGAATGTGACAAGTTTAGTAATGATCACAGAGCTACAAAGAACTGCAGAAGTGATTGGATCTGTATTACTAACTTACTTGAAAAATCCAAGATAAATTGACGAGCGATTTCCACACGAGACATTCTTTTGCATTCAAAATATCACTAGATAAACATTTGGCTTCGTCGATTTGATGATGTAATGCTGACCATTTTATTTCCATCTCTGTGGTATCCTGAAATTATATATTAATCAGCTTGTAAAATCATCATAGCAATTATTTAAGTACGGAAAAACCATATAGTTAAAATAATATCCATCTAACCTTTTTGGTTAATTGAATATTTTCTTCATTTGTTGGACAAATAGAGATTGTATGAGCTCTATATATTGTATCTTCCCAATTGTCTTTCTGCTGAAATTCAGTATTAAATTTTGAAGCGAGCTTTGCACCACTGTTCCAGGCTTCACTGTTCATTTCCTTATAAAACAAATAAAATGTCATATTACTGTATTTAATTTATACGTATTTAGTAATTTTTCCCACAGAAATGCTCAGAAATTCTTAGGAATTCTCACACAGAAAATAATGAATGATAAAAAAAATATTTACCGATGATCTCACGAAATATCTTAAATGCATTCCTAATTTGGGTAACATTATTGCATAAGAATTGAGAATTGGATTATTTCCTGGTCCGATATAACCAACAGTAATTCTTCTCAAATATCCGTAGTATTCGTACAAAGTCAACAATTCAGCAAGTACATATACAGGAGCAAAGTCAAATGATCGGATATTTATTACAGAGACGCTACTATCGTCGGCAAATTTCTGTATTTCTTTTTCCTTTAGAGTTGTTTCCAGCAAAATTGTGTTAACTACTGACGATAACGATCTTTAAAAAATAGTGATATTTTGTGAACATAATGAGATGAGAACAGAACATTTTTATGAAATACAATAGACGCATTACACTACATAATCTACGACAACAAAAAGTAGTTTACTTTCCAAAATTCAAAAGCGAACCAAAATCCTTTTCATGTACACAAGTAAGACTAGCTCCAAGACGATTTGCTGCAATGTTGCATGCAATTTTAGTGAGGGCACTGTTATTTGCTAAAAAGAAATTATTATCTTTGCATAACGAGGACAGGTCAGTCTGAAAGGAATCCAATCCAAATTCATTACCGTAATATTAATTTTCACCAATTGCAAGTCAACTTTATCGACCGAATTATTCATGAATCAAATTATCGTAGGCGAATGTCGGATTTTAGAGATGAAAGTTACCTTGTTATATTTTAAATCATGGGCGATCCATAAGAGTGAGTGGAAATCGTTCGTATCATAATTTTCAGCTTTATGTAAATCTCTGCCTTTTAATTCACTAGAAATGTCAAAACGCTGTATACAAGCAAGTGCATGGTAAACAATGGAAAAAATTTCTCTTTCATAAGAATTGGTCAATAGTTATATATATTTTGTTACCTTAAAGATTGCACTGAGAAACTTCGGAAAGCACTTGAAGGATATACTGGTGCAATTGTATTTGACGTCACAGCACGTAGCAAGTAGGTGAAATATGATTTATTGCCTTGTAGCCATAAATTGATATTCATTGTAGAGCAGTCTTACGTGTAAAGCCTTTTCTTTTCGCTCCCTATAAATTCAGCAAACAAAATAATTAAATTATTTTCAGACACCTGTATATCACATACTAGTAATTAGCGAGAGAAAATATTATCCTTTATTATTGCGAAAACATTCCCATCCTGAGACTGTACCTATCTATAGTTGTTTCAGATCAGTAAAATACTATTATTTACCTTACTGCTAAGTCATGTGTGGCCAAAACAAAGATAATGACAATGTTTGTGACTGATAATGCTATGAGTAAATGGGTACCAAAAAACTATTGAAAACACACAAGCACATGAAACTACTCATCTCATATTTTTATTGGTTCAATCTTGACATTGGATTCATATGGTCGGAATAAATAAATAAATTATGAAACTAAATAAATATAATTTTACGCTATTTTACAACTAAAAAGCTTTAATCAAAATTCAATTATGTGAGTGAAGGGCCCATTGGTTTCCATTTGTAGTATTTGTCTCGCACCATAAACTCCTGAGGAAACTGCAGCGTTTTCACTTCCTTCTCGAACAGATTCTTTCAATTTTATCACAAATTCAGAAAATAATTCAGCTCCAACTACTTTGGAAACAATTCCATGGTATTGAATACTCTTTCCCTTCAGTTTTCCGCCTAAAGTGGCTTGCGGAACTACTAAGAGATCAAATTTAGACTCCAGTAGAGATACTCGAGGTGTGCCTTCTTCTTTTTCGCATAATTTTGCATTTAGGACAGATTTTACTGCAAACAAATAAAAACGGTTACGTATGTTTATATAACAAGTTTAGTGCAATAAGGGCCACTCTTAGCGTTATATTTACATATTGCTAATTTGGTCCAGAATGGTGGTTTGAAATACGTATGGCTCATTTGCTCACCAATGTTATCTAAGCATTCTGTCGTGGATTTATGAAGGAAACAAACGAAAACGACCATTCCTTTTCCAATGCTCACAGGTTCATCCTCCGTGTCAAAACGTAAATCTGCCTTTATGCATTGCTGAATAATTATACGACACACTTTCTCCTTATTGCTACTGCTCCCGCCTTCCGAGTCCATGATATTAGGGATTTAGGGATTGTCTCTTCAAGTGATCTAAAATATTTAATTACAAACATTTTTGTGAATATTCTATATACATTCTTTATATCATTATGTGTAGCATGGCAAAATATACTTATTTTATGAACATATTATACTGTAAATGGTATTTGAATACTATGTACTAAACATGTCCGTTTCACAACTTACATTTTCCAAGACAAAATGATTCCAACAAGAAACGGCCAGCAAGGAATTAAAATAGATTGAGCTATACAATGGTTTATGATAAATAATAGAAAGATATGAAATCCTAAATACTCCAGTTGGATTATTGGCAGAATTGTCACACTGTATAATCAGCTAACTTAAATAACTATTCATGAAACTACATCTATACATACATGTTACATTTTACATTGTAATTTATGTATATGGATACTAATAGTTAATAAGATTACATTCAAATTCAAATAAATCTATTTATACAAAATATGCATAATATATTTATGCAGGTATAAAAATATATGCTTGTTAATAATAATAGCTACATTAGTTACATACCAACTTGCTATTAGAGATGTTTTGCTTCCAGTAAGACTTTTCTGCTTATATAGATTTTCAATGCATGAAAATTTTCTTGATAAGGATTATGGCAAGTGTTTAACTGGTCCGTTAACTTAGAACTACATTTATACACTTAATTTTAATTACTCACTACTGCAACTACATTTGGAACCGGCAAACTTGGGTAACTGGCAGCTCTTTGAAATCAGCGCTGATTTGGTTTACACAGTTGAGCTGTCGCTACCACTGTTTATGTTCTTTACTTTCCTGGGAAAGTTGACAGATTCTCAGCTATATCTTGTAAAAATCATGATACAACACTTTGAGAAAAAGAAAAATTGCAAAATTAGAATCAAAGCAAAGTTTTGTCCGCATACTAAATGGATACATGTTGCCAAGGGCTTCATAATTTCCTTTAAAATTAAAAAAAAAGGAAAATAAAGATAATGATTTTGTGTAGATTTATATAAATTAAATTATAATGCAATGTAGTGGTTCGCCCGCATAGTAAGACAAGACGAATGCTACCGAACAGTACAGATATAAAAAAGCAATCAATCATGTCGTTGTATTATTAAAATATTTATTTCAGACCATTTATTAAAGCTAACTTGATAATTTATGTAAAAATAGTTAACTATACAATGTATTACTGTGTCACGTGGCAGTCCTTAAATGTAGGGACAGTTAATGAATATATAATATTTACAGAGATATTCCTTTAATACACATTTTTCAATTTTTTGTGTTGCTATTATTAAACTTTTTAAATATACATATACATTCTATACCTAAGTACGCAAATATAGTCTATTAACATTACCTATTTCATACGCTAAAGAAAGTTCCAGCCGCAATGTCAAAAACATGCACAAACCTTTAAGGTTCAATCAGCTACTTTTCGTTTAAAATTGAGAATATGTTATACTATAACATTAATTAAGGCAAGGCATAAAATAAGGTGAAGTGGAGCCTGAAGCAACACATGTAGGTAGTCTGCAAAAGACGAGAAGGCAGTAGAAGGAGCTTATACGTTACGTTATTATTGTTAACTGTATAAGAGAATCTCGGAACTTTAAACTATTTCTGTCCATGCAAATGCGAAACACGAGGAGAATTAGTTACGCTTACTTAGCAGAATGAAACTAGGCGAGAGAAGACAAACACCAGTAGTGTTCCACTGATATGTAATCCCATTTAAGTCTTTGGGTTAATCATAAGCCAGGCCCAGAAGAGAAGACTCGACACGGTGAAAAGCTTAAACCTAATTGGCCACGCACGAATACAAATGAGAAACAAAGATGCTACTGGAATTTGGCTGATAGTTAACTACTAATACCATCTTTGTCCTTATGTCTTTTCTAATTTTCACAGATTTTGACTGGTAATGAAAGAGGTTGCCTTTCGGTTACACATCGTATAGTAATGTAACGCATTTATGCTAAAGGAGTCATCCAGGGGAAAATGCTATATTAGCTATAAATCATATGCAAAAAAAACCAATGTTTACCAGGATTCAGCAGTTTCTCATATGCAACGCATGCATGCTTATCTAATTATTGCAAATAAGTTTTAATTAAATATATAATACAGATAATAATGTTAATTAGGCTCGTTATAGTCATTTGTATTACTAATTATTATACGGTGGTAATTGGTGATTTCTTATTTGTATATGTTACCGCTGTTATCTGCTGCAATGTACATATGAAATATGACGATAGGCAACTTTAGTTATATTCTAGAAAAATTATGTGGACGAAATATGGCATAATAAGCGTATCAATAAGTCAACAAAATCTCTTAACTCTATAAACGTTTAAATATGTGAGTATATTAGGTTACAGCTAAAAGAAAATAATCTTACAGATTTTTATTTTCATATGAAATTAAATACAGGTGGAAGGTCAATTTCTTGCATTTCGGTAATGAAGGGTAATGATTCTTATAAAGGTAAAGCGCTGCACACTGATCAGTACTTTCAAACCTTTTAAGTAACTCCAAAACACAGTTAACTGTTCGGATTTAATAATCTTTTATATCTATTCAACAACATCTTAGGAATTAAATACACAGTCAGCGCAATTTTATAATGCCCCCTTGCAGACTCTTATACTCAGGTACAATCTCCGAAAATATGGAAAAACAGCTCGAATACTTTAATTTCCGTATATTATGTATATTATACTGCATATTAGATCATTATCATAAGAATAATACGAATCTAGTAAGTAAAACTGGTAGCATCCGAGTGACTGCATAATTTTTAGACCACAATTCGTGACTTCGTGTCTTTTAAAAAATTGGGTGTCTTGTACCCTAACAATTACTTATTGTTAAAAGATTTCTTTGGGGTATACCGCAAATACATATATAGTGTACTGCAATAATGTACTAATTGTCTAAATGCCAAATTCTTCCGTTTCCGTTTACAGAGACTATAGTTTGACCAATTCAAATAAAATATGAAGCATAAATGTTGTAATATGAAATACAGAACACATGTCTATATAAAACCTAGCTCCTATACAATACACCAACAGTTAGAAACTGTAGAGTTGAGTAATAAGAGCAATATCGTTTTCCCCAGAGATGTGATAACACAATGACCTGACGGGACATCCACATCACTTCCTTTTTCATGTCATAACATAACTTTTTATTTGCTCAACCAATAAAAGATCACCGATTAGTTCCCTTTCTCTGGTACTTAAATAGATCTGCGAGTTGATCCTCGTGCTACTCCATCAGGATAGGAGAGTGAGCGAGTGAAAGCAAATCTGAGTGACTGGTCTGAAGAAGTGAAGACAGAAATTCGCACACTCTTTCCATAATAGACAATCTTGCAATGGCCTAACTAAGAACTAACCTGTCAACATTATCCCTATATAGGAATATACTCCATCTGAATCTCAATACTCAAAAAGCATGTATTATCTTTGTGAAAGGAGAATGAGAGCGTTGTACATTATGTATGTGCATGTCGGTTATGTATGTATATTGTTGCAATCTGCAATGCTCTACTTGCGTTAACTTATTGTTAGTGGATTCTGAACAGGAACAGTAAGAGTGCAATGCACCTATCACCTATCCCAACCTAAGTTACCTTGCCTTGGTATGGTGTATGGTACACCGACGGTATTTAACATTTGGGAAGCTCCACTTTTACTTTTAGTACTCATACTTGTATGTATGTACATAGTTGCAACAAAAGAGAAATTGCGTAGTTTCGCTTCTCATAGGAAAAGTCTGGAATAACATTTCTCAGGAATGTTATCCTATACTACATACAAATAGTCTACCTATAGTAAATATCTGTATATGGATTATGAAAGGGATAATAGGAATTATGCTATGTAATGCAATATTATTAGGTAAAAGGTGAGTTGCGAAATGTACCATACCACAGTGTATGGATTCTTTCATTGAAACATGCATCTTTGAACTATTGACATACTACATTACACAAGGCTCAAAGTACCTACGGGAAAGTAGGTATTAGCACCAAAATCTTATTAACTGTAAATACCTATGGAGTGAAATACATTGTCATAGACATACACAGTTCCACTAGGTCTACGGTGCCACATTTAAGAAATGTCTATTCAAATTAAGAAATAAAAAATATACCTGACAGAGAATGTCATTTGCGAATTGCGAATGGCTTTAATGAAACGTGTTTGCTAAAAATGTCGCAATATGTTAATTTTTCAATTATTCAATTTTTAGAACGAAATCTTTGAAATCTGTTTCTTAGATGCTTAATTCGGCAGCTACAATTTCGATTTCATAAGCGGGCTAGTTTTTGTTATAAATTAAAAAATGCTGCAAAAGGATTTTTTTGTTTGGCCAAGGATTCCCTGAGCCTGGTGGCACTGTGTACCTATTACATATAAACTATGTATACAAAACCACATAAAATAGATACCTAGAAGTAAAGTGATAGGAAAGATGTGAGTGGGGAAACCTGCACGAATTTACAACTCTTCTCTGCATCTTAAATTCCCTCAAAAGGGCTGTTGTAACCTGGAACATGAAATAATATATTTTATAGCACGATGATAGGAAGAGAGAGGAAAATGTATTTTTCTTATCGCATTCTCTTTATTCTAGTTCTGATTCATCTTCAGATTCATATCTCTAGCACACAAACTACAATGTACACATGTACATATAATACATAACTTGTGCAGTCCAAAATATATGTCTAAACCTTATTGCCATATCAGCTACTATTATCTTGTCAGTATTTACTACTCGTATATAGATACTATGTACCACTACTATTTTACTTTCCTTGCTTAAGTAGAACTAACAGAATCTGATTCAAAACTCGGATTGGAATACTTACTAGTGCCAGTAGCTATACACAGTAGAGTGAGATAGCATGCACACGTAGAATAATGTCTTTACAATCTCCAATCTACAGGGTCATTCATAAACATAATAAAAGTTATGCCTGGTTTTTGGATTGTTAGCCATTAAAAATTCTAATCAAAAACTGTAGAATGTCCATTATGTAGTCACATAACATGTTATTTGGATATCGGTGCGACAATTTACAACAAAATGGGAACGGGATTAGAGATAAATCCGACTTTTGGCACAATGGTGCCGCAAAATGTCAAGTTTCATACCTAAGTACTCAGTAGATATCCCGGTTCGTGCTTCAGGCAAATCCCTTCGTTGGGCAAATTCATTATAATAATTTATAATTTATGTAATTTATCTACCTATTATACAATAGTTATATACAAATCAAAAAGATATTAGGTGAATACAAATGAATGAAAATGTCATCTACTACAGTGTTAGCCATTGAATCCAGGAATCCATAGTGTCCCACTACTTCAAAATCCATTGAGCCGTCTAGAACTAGATACAAATACCTAGGTAATACAATCTTATACATGGGATGTTATATAGCGACGTTTTATGTCGCATCTCATGGAAGTCCTGCTTAAGTAAAGTCTTCTGATGGTTAATGGGAACATAGTTATGGCTCCCACTGTAGTTAAATCCTTACTTACGGTAGGATTTGACTGATTTGCCTGAACCCAGATTTTCCAACTAACTGAAACTGGAACAGAAAGATATCTCTTTCGGAATGAAAATACTTTGTTCAATTACAACATTAGCTTTCTTCCTTTTCTTATTAAGTCATACCTACATAAGACGGCTACCTCTATCTGTAGCTAAGGTATTTATACGGCTCGACATAGTTATGTTCTCGATATCTCACTATCACCAAAGTTAGGCCAGGCCAGGTCAAATACTGAAAGAATGCTTACTTTAGCGAGTGCATCGCTTCCAGTGTAGCAAATAAATGTAGTGGCTACTAGAAGGCAAGCTCGTTGACTTGATTCACTTTGCCTGAGTTGTCTATACAGACATTTACACCCTTATTTGTAGTATTGCCGAAGAATAAACTTCAGAGAATAAAACAGAAGTGAGTTGAGCTGAACTGAACTTAACTGGAGATGAACAAAAGTCGTCTCGAGTCTTTCGCACTAACTTCCATGGTTTGGGCTAAGTCGCAATGCAATGGTAATAGCAATCCGCCTTCCTTAACTTAAGTATACGTACATACAGATCTTCAAGTCACAATCGCAAATATTATAACTTTTGTTTCCTACCCTAGTCAATGACTTTGGACGACAAGACACGCCAGTGTCATTTCGTTTCATCTCAACTAAATTCTGTCGTTTTAGTTTTTCCAGCATCTCTGTGCTCAATGTACCGATGAGATGTACCATTCCTCGGATTCTTTAGGTATTCATGAAATACACACACAGACAAGACACTTGTTACAACGATGTACTTAAGTTGCACAAACATCTCCGGCAAACATATACCTAGATAGTAGATACCTACATAGTACACATATCTTGACTTGCTATTTGCTAGTTGCTAGTTTATATTTACTACAGAACAGATACAGAAAAAATGACATCCTACACGTCAAAGCAAAGTATAACATAAGAATTCGTTCTAGTTACAAACTTCCAAACAAAAACGCAAAACCCGAACCTTCCTTTATACTTTTCCTACTGGGATGACTTGACTCGACCAACTAAATCTAATGTACTTGTGACTTGCATCCTTCTGATTCTTCTATCTGTATTTGCTCAAAGAATTTCTATACCTATACTCTATACTATCGTAGAAATAGTATATGGATAGAAATAAGGATATGGAAAAAGTAAGTAGGTACATATTTATATTTCTACTTGGTTGTTGTCGTTGTCTCCTACAGATTTGACTCTGACTCTGTCTCTGACTCTCCATATCCCTTCCTATCCTGGTTGTCTATTCAAGTGTGTCGTCTCAATTGCATACGAACCAATGTAATGTAATCTAATGTTCTAATGTATGTTATGCGAGTTGAGTTGAGTAGATACTCCTACACCATCATCATCCTCTTCCCTCTATGTACGTGCTATATAAGTATACAAGAAGTTTATTTTGGCCCTATTACTTACATAGTTACCTATATAATATTCTATATAGTCCATGGATTGCCGTAGATCTAAATCTTACCGTGTCCTGGTCCTGGTCCTGTATCACAGAAGCGCATAAATGTGGTATCAACTACAATAAGCTGTTTTGCCTTTACTTGACAAGTCGTCCTTTGACTTTGACTCGGCTAGCCTTTTTTGCTAAAAGGATGTATATTTATAGTTGATACGTTGATGTTGATGTTGATAGTAAGCAAAAGCACTCCTATTTTATAAGTGCATTCCATATTACAGCAACTGCACGTATTTATTGTATTACGTACATATATCCAGCGCGGATACAATACGATACGACGTATATGGAAATATGGATGCATGCATTTACATAGTTTTAGTTGAGATGTCTATACTCTTTCTAGGTAGAGATCAGCTAAAACTTAAATAGCGTTAGTAAACTAAAAGTCACTTCTAGAGACTCTACTTCACTTGCTTCACTTCTAGTTTCTTCTGTTTAGTCTTCTTTTCTGT
Source organism: Tomocerus mixtus (assembly GCA_034694165.1). Taxonomy (NCBI): domain Eukaryota; kingdom Metazoa; phylum Arthropoda; class Collembola; order Entomobryomorpha; family Tomoceridae; genus Tomocerus; species Tomocerus mixtus. Next base: position 19,402 of record JAQFYC010002350.1, read on the forward strand.
TTTTATTTATAAACGGTTTGTTCCAGCGTTACACTGTCTTACAGTGTACTATTGCACCTGTTAGCGTTTGTATTGAAACTTCAGTTTGTGCTCTAACATTCTAGATAGTAATTATTTCCAAAAATGGGAAATTCAGTCGCAATTTTCCCTAGAATGGAAAAAGGTTAAGTTATCTTTGCAAACATTCATTCAGGAAATTCCAACATCTGAATTGTAATAGTAAATGTTAAAAATTGATTATTGTACAAAAGATTTTTGTGACTGTGTAACATGAAAATAATTATTTAAGGCAGAAATAGGCTTATTTAATGGCACCATATAAAAACTTTAAAAGCAAAAATACATAATAAACTATTTTGACCATAATTTTAGTAGTAAATCCATCCCAAAATTACGGTCAACATAGTTTTTCATTAGGAATTTTTGCTTAAACTTATGGTAAATAAGTTTTTATATTGTCAATTCCCATTTTTATAGTTTTTGGATTTTGTTTTGGTAAATAAGTCTAAAAAATTATGGCAAAGTAAGTTTTTATATGGTGCCATTAAATATAAGCCACAGAAATATTCCATCGCTAACATAGTATATTTGTCATAATCGTATATAAAATAGAACATTGAAGAAATAAACAGTCTCAAGGCATGTACATGCATTTCCATTGCATTCTCATTGAATCCTCCTTAGGTTAGGACGGATTCTCCTGTCGTCTTTAGTTGACTTGTCTCTGTTGCCCCAGCTTATGTTTTGAAAGGCTTAAGTTAAGGCCAAGACAGGGCCAAGCCATGCAATACTGCTTCGTTTGGTTGACTTGACTTGGCTACGCTTGACTTTATCTATATTCATTCATTGTACCTACTTAGAGCTACACTACATGACTATGTTGGGCTCAGTTGTTCAGTTTCAGTTCAGCCGAGAAGTAGAAGTTGCAGTACATACTAGTACATACAGTAGTAGAGTAGACAGTAGAAAGCAATGCAATAGCACTAGCACTCATACTCACACTCTCAATCAGTTCAGTCGTGTTAAGGCACTCAAACTGATCGCTTAGGCAGGAGAAAACTACTTCGCAAAGCAATCCTAGAATCTATCCATCTATCCATTGGTTTCCTCCTACAAATATTGTACAAATAGTAGATCACATAACATTCAGATTCCCCGTACTACATTACTATACATACACTATTGACTCTCCTGTTTTGTAGTGTTCTCAATTCTGCTCTGCTCACTGAACCAGATCAGATCCCATCAATCTATCGCATCGCAAACGCAACGCTATTACATAAAACACGAGCTACAGAAGCTGGAAGAACTGTTGCCTGGCCCGATTCTGTATTTTGTATATTTGAACCTACAACTACAATTACATACAACATATACTAAATCCCATCATTGTTTCTCAATTTCACATCACATCAGAATCAGAAAACAATAGTACTACCTATTTTAACTAAACTTATTTTATTAGAAAAAAGCCAGCAAAAAATTGAATCTGTATGTCTTAGTAGGATAAGTAAATAGGTAATACTGTTACGGTTTATTTATAAGCGTCTGAATCAGATACAAATACTTTATCACTCACTCTCAGTTTAATTGAGTTGAAGATATAACACTAGTGCAAGTTTTCTTGACAGTTTGTGTTCCGCTTTTTCACTCTAAATTGACTATTCGTGCCAACAACCAATAAAAATAACAAGTTATTGCCATCGTTCATTGTTTATGCGAATTTAATGAACTCACTAAATAAAGATTTCGGATGCGTAGGCATATTAGTTAGGTAGTAAGTATACTAGTGCAAAAATATATACAGTAAATAGTAAATATTGTACCAAGTTTATTCGTAAACACAAGAATTGTTTTTGGGAAAGAGAAAGGGAAGGAATTAGTTATACAACATAAATGAAGGACTGAATATTATATCAGCATATCGATTAGCTTCCGTGCGTGAACCTTTAGTAACCTTTTTGCGTAAACACATTCTATATTTCTTATAGAAAGAAAATCCTCAATTTTAGTTATAGATATCTACGTAAATCTTAGAGCGCAAACGATATTCTTAATGGGTTCCCCATTTTTACTTATATTATTTTTGGACTTGGTTTGTATAGTTCCAGACCAAACCAGATTGCAGTAATTTTGGGATACCACAAGTTTTTGTTTATTACATATTGCACGTTACATGCTTACACCTAGTTTTACATAGGTAGGTATAGGTATGTAAAGGTATGAAATTTATCTCCTTTTTTGTAAACCCTAGCTTAATAGGGAAGTTCTATAAAATATCAACCGCTAAGACGTAGGCCTACGGTAAGAAGGTTGTCATATTAGTTCATTTTTTATCTTTGTTTCACACAAGCTCAAGATTTAAACTCCAGGCACACTTCGTGAGTTAAAGTGAGGAAAGTAATCAGCCGGAACATTTTCTATGTCTATAACATAACGAAAAGTAAAAGCTTTTGTGGAATCCAATAGGTAGAACTTTAACATTTAAGTAAACTGGGACTGGGACTGGGAGAAAGCAACTGCAATGCTAAGGAAGTTAAGACGAAGAGAAACCATATTATAGGAAACTAGGGAACGAAAGTGTTCCGTTGGTTTGGTTATGGTTTTGCTAGGCCAGGCTAGGTCACTAGGAAAAGACTTGAGCCTCGACTCAGGAGAAGTCAAGTGGTAAACTCATACTTATTTATGAAGTAATAACATGAGTAATGCCCAACTCAGTTGAGCCGAGTTGTGTGTAACTTACCTTTCTTCTTCTCCCCTTTGATTCACTAAACTCAAGCTAAAACCTAGTAACCAAAGCCATGCCACACACAATGTCCTCCACAGTAAGTAAGTACCTAAAGAAACATTGTAGTGTTTTAGTAAAGTATGACACGAAAATAATATCAAATGGAGGAAATAAAATACATCTCTTATAAAGAAATCCAGTAGTCCAGTCCACTCCAGTCCAGATACTTCTTCCTTTAATAACTGGACAAGACAAGACACACTACTATTGTATTATACTATGGAATCAAAATCTGAAGGAGAAAGAACATGAGAAAAGTTTTGGTGCGTGACATGAGTTTTCTGTTGGGGACTTTGTCAAGTCAAACTCTTACTAGTATTATATTGAACTAGAGCAAACAAGTAAGAAAGAATTCAAAGATATGATATTATGATGTATAATAACAAGTACGGAAGGTATACTGATAGTATAAGCACTAAACTAACATACTACACACACAGATAGTAACTTCCCTTCCCTACTAAGTATAATAAATATAAAGTAAAGAGTAGAGACCAAGAACCAGACCACGTTTCTATAGCTAGTCATATAAATATAGATTAAGGAAAGAACAAGTTATATTATAAAGTTATAACTAGTATTGTTGTCTAAAAGTTTAATAAGTTTCCCGATTTTCTGTCCTATACGCCACAAAAAACTACAGACGAACATAAAAGTTCAAGTTTCAGTTCATTGTGAAGTTCTTCCTTGTAAAAAGTCAAAAGTATCTATTTATAAGGAAGAATGGAGAAAGCTGTACAATCGTTACATATACCTACTTTTCTCAAATTCTTAGTAGTAGTATAATTGTATAGCATTACAGTAACATGAAACATGAAAGCAACTCATATAGACCCAGAAACACAATCCAAAACGTACAGACAAGGAAAAGTAGTACAAAATAGAATAATAACAGTGTCTAGAGATAACCCACGGACATGTATACAATCTTTATCAAAAGAGCAAGCTAATCCAGCAAGAAACTGAAATGAATGTGAAAGAGTTGACTCGACTTGACTTAAACTTCACTGTTGTGGGAAGAAGAGCAAATAATGCGTGCCGACTGAAAAGAACCCGGCATTTGTGTTCGGGTGCCTACTGAACCTGGTCTTTGCCTTGGTTGTGGTCTCGTCTGGTTTTAACAATAACTAACATTCATTCATTCACTTGTTTGCCAGACTGCAGTTCAGTTCCGCCAAACGAGTCGAGGATAAAAGAACAGAAAAGAACAATTCGCTCGAGTTTGACTCAAGTTTTTCTGTTCTGTGGTTCTGTGTTCTCAAGTCTCAAGTGCCGAAAACTTTCCCGTCTCCAAATGTCTAAAATATCCCTGGAAATTTATTATGTAGAGCAAAAGAATTGATTTGCAAGTGAAAAGTGATGATGCATTCTAAACTACGCCGAAGGCACACTTGGCCATTCGAGCTGTTGGACATTGAGGCTGCACTATTGGCAGAGAGCCACGGCCACACTTCTCAGAATCCAAGTGCTAATGGTGACCACGACGAGAATCAACTCCTTGTAGTCACCGACCATCAATTCAATGATAATAACACGGGTGGCATTCGCCGTAATGGAAATAATAACGAAAGTGCTATTGGTGATCGTGGGAAACATCTCGACCATGGGGAAAACATCATGGACATGCCACACACAGAGATGTGCACTTGTAAAAGTAAAAGTGTAATCGAGTCCGAGAGTAGTCGTGTTCTACCAGATCATCAGATCAATTCAATTACCGGATTTGATCGAATTGCTTCCTCTTTAGTCACGACCGCAACAGCTACAATTATAGACGAAGGAGCCAAAGATGGCAATTGGATGAATGGGAAAACCGCTGAGACTGATAAGGATAAAAAACGTTCAGGTATTCTATTAAGTGCAACACTATTAATAGTAGTATAGATTAGATCACCCATTTTCTTAATACCGTATAAACCAAGTTGGTTACCCATGTGTACCTAAATAATTTCCCGATACCACATTTGACATTATATAGGATACCTGTCTAATTTAACAATATATATCTATTATTTACATAAAGGGTTTACGATAAATTTCGTTCTTTCACTAGAAAAATGTGTATTTAAAATTCGTAATACCTAACATAACCATCACACAATGCAAATCCTAAAAATACAGATAAAAATGTCCTGAAGTATTTTATATTAATTATCCTCTATGGTAATTAATTCGGTTTATACGGCAAATTAACTCTTATATGTAGTATTAATGTTGGTACCGTCTTCTTAAAGGCATTTCTTCTTAAATCTGACCATGAACACATAGCTATAGGCTTCTTTAGCGCAGTTCGATCCAATTAAATTTACAGCTCGTTCATCTAATTAAATTACTTATACAAGACAAGACAACACTATATGAGTTTCAAGATTCTTCAGCCAATCTTTATCTTTTTCCCAGTATTATGTTGTCCTAATATTACTTAAGTATATACCTTCTTAATAGTTGGTAATCCAATCCAAGTGCACACTGCAAAGTATGCTTACCTAGTTACTATCTGTATTACATAGATCTAAGAGAGCCTTATCATATTTTACATCTTCGTCCCTACAGTATAAAACACATATCTGTTTACATCTCCAATTCTCGGGAGTAATTTTTGCCAATTTTCACACATGTGCAAGCTAAAGAGCTTTATTGCTTTATGACACTGCATCTTATCTATTGCCTTTTTAAAAACAAGTCTTACAAGCTGATACCCATACCATACCACCAGCTACATAGAAATACGGTACAAGATTTTGTTAACTTTTGGCTTTGCCAATGCAATGCCAATGCAAATTGCTGTGAGAATTAATGTTCCCCAAGTCGCCGTGTTTTTATGTGTTGCACATACATTAGTGAAACAATCTAAGTAGGAGGTGAACTGTTTCGCTGAATTACGATTAATCAGCTAGTTACTTTACAAATAGGTGTTTCTGGGAAAGTGTTATATATATTTGTTCATGATATAATGTTGATAGTTTAATCCTTCATTTGAACTGAGTAGGGAATTTCCCTTTAGGTTATCAGATTTAGATTCTATAGCGTAATCTTGATAACTAAAAACTGTAACACAATTTAAGATATAATGATGCCAATTCAAATATAAAATGCAGCCACAGTTTTTTGAAGTGGTACAGCAAAGATTTCCCGAGTATCCCGAGTGATTACGACCTTTTTGTTGCACTCTTCAAAAAATTGTAGTTTACAAACTTTACAGTGTCATGTATCGTAAAGTCAAAAATTCCACGGAAATGTGAAATTCATAAAGCTGAAGTTACAATTATTTGGTGTAGTTAGGTAGGTTGGTTGGTACATTATAAATACATCCTTTTCTCATAGTGTACCATTTCTCATCTTCAATATACTTATTATAGGCATGCAGCATATCTAAATTAAATGAAATATCTTTCGGCTGTAAGAGTGTCATTGCCTTATCAGATGTTTACAAGACTCCCGAGAAAAGAAATCGATCCGAACGCAGCATTTCTCTGGGAAATATTGCATTGTCAACCCAAAGTTTTTATATGAAGTTAGGAAATTAGAGAGAAGACAGGATTATTGCAAGTCTTTAAGTTAGTTACTTCATTACTTGCCAATTTTTGCATGACCTTTTAGATTTAATGTTTCCTTCGTCTTCGCACAGAGTTTCAAGTAATCATAGAATACAGAAGAACGCATAAAAAGACTTTAAGTAAGTTCACCACAGACCAGGACGAGAAAGAACCAAAACCACAGGATTTTACTAATAGCCTAATGACAAGTGTTATGTTCTTGTCACTAAAATAAAATGGGGCATTACTATTACTGATAGTAGGTACCTAAGTAAACTGAGGATGAGTATTCATCCGCCTACCCTTTCCATGTATCTGTAACTGGACTGAATATGCATAACATTACATTAGACATGCAAAATTCGACAGAAAAGTTTCCCTCTGAATATAAATAGCTTACAAAACCAAACTTTGCTCCAGAACTAAGTAACTAGCTATCATTTGTAAAATTATAATAGTAGTACTACCTTTTCTATGCTGTTAAACAATGTAAAATCGACCTTTCCCTTACTGTGTTCTTTTAAGCGATCTTACTGAAAAGGTACATAGATATATCAAGAAGAAGGATTAACTAACTGACGATGA
>JAQFYC010002351.1:0-26302 GCA_034694165.1 Tomocerus mixtus
GGTAAATTCAATATTTATTTAAAATTTGTCGTATTAATGTTTTGACCCAAAAACTGAAATTTTAGAAACATTACCGTATTTGCCTAGGCATTACCGTTAATGTCTTATGACCGATTTTACCGGTAACAAGTATACTATTCATCAAAATGTGGACATTTCTTAAGTCAAAAGTAGGATAATGTAAATTAAGCTACATTTTGCCGGCGTAGCCTTAGAGTATTCCCTTCACTATTTTCTAAACAAGACAATCATGTAAAAAATTAATATTTCATGTAAACAGGCATAGATTGTATTGTAGTTAGATTATTTATTTGTTTATCATTTACTAAAATCCCAAGGTATAACATATATTATCTGTAGCGTGTATTTAAAGTATACAGATAACTATTTATGCTCACCTTGCCGGGACTGTACAAGATAAGACTGTAATGTAATCTTTGTACCATTCACAACAAATTGTTTCTTAATTCAGTTTTGGTGTACATATACCTAAGTATAAACTCACTAAGGTCAATATAATAACTTTAAGGTCAACTTTTATTAGCATTACAGTAGTATTAGTTTTACAACCTAAACGACAAAACTATATGAAATATAAATTATAGTACTGATGGAAAGTCAAGACAAACATTTTTTTTATGGTTTTATGTGTTTACATATGGACGCTTTCTATTCTATTCTATTGTTTTTCGGGCCCCCAAACTTAGTATATATGTACAGTTAGAGTTTGAATATTACAACGTTTAATTTAGTCGCATATGGGTACAATCAAGAAAAATGTTGGATATTTTATTTTTTTGGTATTTAACATTGTTATTTTTGGAGACAATTATAAACTTCGAAGTACTTGATTAGTCTAATTTTATATTATAGCAATAATTAGATCTCGAAAGGCACATTCAAAATAAAGCTTTGCGGCAGATATATCTGGTATGTTAATTATGGTCTATTAGTCATTGTAGAAGAGGTTATATCCGTTACATGCGACATATCAATGGTAATTCCATAATATAAGAAATATCGCTTTGGAATTGTATTGATAGACTTTGGCTGCTCCATTTCAGTAGACATCATTAACATGTAATTAGCAATGTTATTTCTGTATCAATTGTTTGAAAAAATAAATCATTATACTTGATACTTGGTTGATCATGTGTCTCCGACATCACATCCGCAAAAAATACATACCTCAGTATACATATTACAAAATATGTAGCAACTGCTTTCCCATTTCTGACACAAACGCATTTCTGCATGTACATCTCACAAGAATACATTTTTAGTGTCAGCATGGTATTTAAATGCACAATATATCATGTCGTAGGCAATAAGACTGACGACTGACCAAGCTGCAATTATGCTCTGGTAACGTAACCGTAATGCTGCTCAACATAGGGATGGATTTTGTTTATTATTTAAATCCGAAGCACTTTTTAAGGCATTGTGGTCATCAAAATTACTTTTATCAACCAAGTTGCTTCTTTATTGAATACCTTCGGTCCAATTGTGCCTTTATGTTAGGGACAAAGCAGTTGGTCTTACAGTTTTATCCCTATTGCCTACGACATACACAGCCATTTTTTGTATTATTATGGTAATGTGTAGGAAATAAATTGCGGTATTCAACTTTCTAAATAGATTGTCATGTCATAAAATAGGTTAGATACTATAGAAATACTAAATACGGGGGCGCAAAAATTATACAACACATTTTTTAGAAATAGTTGAATATTTAGCTCCAAAATGCTAACCATCAATAAGAAAAGAGAAATATTGTCGGAAATATGTATATTGCGTAGGTGGAGATTAGAAAATTAGAGTAGTAGCCAAAATATTTGAAATGGTATGCAGACATTAGAAAAATCTAAGCTCATGTAATTAGTAATTACTCTTTCATTAGTATAGTGTTAGGTGCTTATCAGCTTGAAAGCTCTTTTGCGCACGCATAGTGTTCCACTTGAGAAAATATAGGTACAGCACACGTACGTGAACTACAATATCTCGTACTTTTGCTTTATGGAGCCATTGAAATTGATGATAACAGTTTCAAAGTTGTAAAATCCTCAAATATGTCTAGAATTAGGGTAATTAACAACTTGTTCGGGTGATAATTCATGTTCATTGCTTTTATAAATAGGATGCAATATTTTTGACATTTAAACCAGTGTAAGGAGTACCATACAAACATCATTATCATTAACCATATTAATAATTTTAACATGATTTTGGTTGTAGTATTAATTATTATTGCTATTTTTTGGTGGCATTACAATGATAGAAAAAACTCTTCACGGGACCCACCTGGTAATTCATAAACTTTACTATACCTACCAGTTGCTAGTACCATGTTGATATCCTGCACAACACTTGCATTTAATTATAAAACTCAAACTGCTGAACTTTGAGTAACAATTGCCCAAATATTTAATTGTAATATGCCGATTTACCAATCTTTCAGTCCTTTATTTCATCCATGATTAATATTTAGTATTATTATTAAATTTTTTATTCTAGGCCCAAAGCGTATTCCAATATTTGGAAACTTTTTGCAAGTTGCTACTTTATCCCGGAGGACTGCGGAGGCTTTCAAAACTTTAGCGAAAAAATATGGCGACATCATGAGCATTCGTTTAGGCTCTACAGACTACAGTATAATTTTCAATATAAACAACATATATAAATACAATCCACAAAATACAATATGGATTATCCCAAATTTAAGTTCTATTCCTTCCAATTTTAAACGTGTTTTCACAATTTATACTAATTATTGCCTATTCCGCTACAATTAACACATTCCTTGTACCCAATACAACGTCAAAGCTCTGCAGAGAGGTATTCATTATTAAAAAATTTTGATTAGCATAAATTTTTAAAATTTTAGTCGTGCTGTCCAAATATGAAATTATGAAAGAACTTCAAGCGCGCTCTGAGCTGGTTGGCAGAGACCATGCCGAAACATATGAGCGAAATATGAAGACAAACTTGGGAATAATTTGGTCTGATGGAGATAATTGGGACACCATGAGACGATTTACGCTAAAGTCTTTTAAAAAATTCGGATTCACACGTTCCGCTGAATTGGAAATTTTTATATTGGACGAATTTGACAGTTTTAAAGCGAGTGTGTGTGAAATAATTAGTAAGAAGGAGGACTCACTTGTCACGCTGAAATATTTTTTTGAGTTGTCAGCTCTAAATATTATCTGGAAGTATTCTACTGGAAAACAATTTTCGTATAGTGATCATTACATTCAATATATTATCCAAAGTAGTAATCAGTTACTTCAAGATATGACAATTGGAAGACTCCCGCATGCTTTGCCTATTCTCAAGAAAATTTTTCCGACATGGTCCGGAAAAAATAGGGAAATGAGATGTATAACAGATCTTCACAAATTTCTTAATGTAAGCTTTTCTTCAAAAATTCAATATTTTGAAAATTGAGAATTATTTCGAAGGGAAAATAATGATAAGTTGTATGGCACCAAAACTGAGTGATCATTCTGATCATTGATGATGTGTAATACTATACAGCATCACCATTTTTATTATGCTGTCCCTAGGACATATAAATAATTTCATATATAACATTCAATATTTTTTTTGTAGGAAGAAATTGGAATGAGTGCCGTAAAACCCAAAAACGAGGACGGGGAGACAGAATATTTTGCTGATGATTTTCTTCAGAAAATTGAAACTGGAAAAAATGAAACCATGGAGGACTCGGTGTTCAAAAGTAAATTTTCTCTCGATAATAGACAAACGAAATGTAAAAATACGAAATGCATTTTATATACTTCAGGGACCATGAGAACATTGTTTGTTATAGTTTATTGCATATTTGATTATGAGTTAATTGTAGTTTGGACCCAATATTCACTATCGTCTACACCCTGTTGCGTAAAGACGGACTCTTTTTGACTTTCAGACGCAATTACTCAAGAACCAAACCAGGTAGAGTATTGCGGGTTACATATTCGGAAAGACACGGGTTTTCTAAGAAAAATGTGACTAATATAATGTCCAAATTCGGACCACAGCGCGCGGGGCAGCGCGCCTCTCGAAAAAAATTTCCTCAAATTCCGAAACAAAAAGTGAAAATCATTTTTACCTCATACATTATTTTAGTCACATTTTACTTAGAAAACCCGTGTTATTCCGAATATGTAACCCGCAATACTCTACCTGGTTTGGTTCTTGAGTAAATGCGTCTGAAAGTCAAAAAGAGTCCGTCTTTGCGCAACACGCAGTACACAGTGTGTTCATAATCTCCGTATACATTATCTATTGAGAGTGCTAATTAGTCCATTATTGGACGAACTGCGTAATAATGAGGTAGATAAATAGATAATTACTAATTATTTTGTTTATTCGCAGGGGAAAACTTAATAATAGCATTGCTAGACTTCTTTCAAGCGGGAATGGCTGGCGTGTCAGGAACTTTGGATTTTGCTGTTTATTACTTGATGCTCAATCCTGGAGTACAAAGAAAGATGCATGAAGAAATTTCTGATAAAATTCCTGAGGGAATAAGACCATCTCTTGCCGATAAAGAAAGGTATTTGGAGATAATTATGCACAATAGACATAATACTTCCTTAAATTATTACTAGTTTTGAAATTCTGGTTTATAATAATCTGTAGTAAGAATAGTGTAAAAATCGCATTTTTAAAAATATGCAGAATGCCGTATACAGAAGCTACAATGCTGGAAATATTACGCCTCGGAACTGTATTCCCCGTTCCTTTGGCTAGACAAATCATTAAAGATTTTACTTACAATGGATACCACTTTAGAAAAGTAATCCAACTGTTACTATGTTTTTAGTTCTGAATTGGAAACTTTTAAAACTTAATAAATAAATATTTCATTAATGTATTACTATATGTATCCTAGGGGGTATTGGTTTTGGCAAATATCCATTGCATGATGATGAGGGACGATTTATGGGGTGACCAAGATAATTTTAGGCCAGAACGATTTATAAAACCGGATGGAACTCTTGATAAGGAGCTTTGTGCTAAAGTTTCGTCTTTTGGTCATGGTAAAAGTGAAAAAGTCAATACCAATTGGATTTTCACGAATATTAGATGTAAGGTAAAATTTATATTTTAACAGGTAGTCGACGATGTCTCGGAGATCAGCTGGCCTTGGCCACCGTGTTTTTGTTTCTGGTATCATTGGTTCAACAAATGACTTTCTCGAGTGATAAAATTCGTAATCTGAATGAAAAACCACAATATGGTCTAGTAATGCATCCCCCTCCTTATGAAGTTCGAATTGATTTACGAAGTCGGTCATCATGATCAAGCTCGACATGAAACACTTCCCTAACTAATCCAACAATTTTAAAGATAGCTAATTATTGTGGAATATTTTAAAATAAATATGAACTATACTAAATGAATAAACCGTGGTTAGGGTTGTAAAAAATGAGCTTGTATTATCACAAAAAAAATTTGTTCTTTTTATTATATCGGTGATCATAATGGGGACCAGTGCGTATCTTTCATATAAAAAAGTTTAGCTCCTTATTAAATAATTTGTTTTGGAGACTAGTATTTATTTATAGAATTATTCAGTTTTATTTTTTCCTTTGGCAATGTAGGAAGTGTAGAACAGGTTTAGAAAAAGAAATAGATAGCTGAATCCAAAGATTGTTGATACAGCGATGGAAGTAGATGTTCTCACACAGGATATTCCTTTTCCTACACAAATAAATTCATAATTCATTCACATACAAACATATTTGTTTTTATAAGGTAGTACTAGCTCTGTTTTTGAAGAAATGCCTAATTATTGTATAAGTTTAAACTATAAAAGGAGAAGAACAGGATGCATAATGTCTGGTTACCCTGATGTTAATTGTCCACACTGATACAAGTATTTTATTGCATAATTTTATTATGTCACATACCAAGACATTGAGCTATCTGATAATATTGCCCTGAAAGGCCAAGGACAAACTGCATTATTTGCAAACTGGTGATTGTCATTGAAACTTTTCGTGGTAGTTTAACCTTCAACGCCTGTAAAATCAAAATAATGGCATGTTTAAATAAAACTACGAAAATTACAAAAATGTGTTCTGTATATTATTAATATATTATTCTGTAGTAATAATGATACTTTTAGGTTAAGTAACATACTAATAGTTATGTTATGTTATATTGCTCTACTTACTCGTAAACCAAAGTATGCGTACATAATGGTATGTATAAAAGAATTCAGAATGACAGGCCATCTAAGCCATGGTTCCCCTTCCATGAATAAAAAGAATGACGACCATACCATGTTAAAATGATGAAACCTTAAAATAAAAATGATTTCAGAAATAACGTTTTTCAAGTACTACTCCAATTAAAAATATAATTCATGTAATCTTCCTAACTATTTATATATTAATGTATAATTAAAAATTTTACCCGTGTAAAAATGTTAAAGGCTTTTTCCTCAGGACAATGAAAACAGTATCGCCCAACTCCACAATTTTTGAAATGATAAAAAGAAAGCCCCAAAATGTTGTCGGGTAATGCAAATTGTCACTGACAAGAAATAATTGTACATTATAACCTCAAGGAACAATAACAATGGTAATGACAAACATTAGGTACATTTTGTATGACCATACACTCAAGTGTTAAAAGCAAGTACTAAAAATGGCAACGTGAATACCGAATACTTACGCAACACAAACAGATCGATAAAATCCACCGGGTTGAGTTAAAATTTGACTGAGTTCCGGCAACGTTCGAATAACAACTGCGAGTGAAAAAAGGGAAAGAAAAAAATTCCAAGCCGCCAGGGGCTTGTTCAAATGGAAAGACTCCCGATTTATCATCCATTTCGGTCCAAGCCAAATAAAAAGGAAATAAACGGAGCAAATTATGCCACAGGTGGGCAAATTTCTTCGGGCCACCAATCTCAATTCGTTTCCGTCAACTTTTTCAAACCAAAATGATTCAAAATGCTGTGGATTTTCGTATTCCCAATGAAGTAGGCCAAAATCAGACATATTCGCAGCAGTTTCCATGTTTAACTATTTTATGAAATTTTGATAACCGTTAAAACTTGACTATATACAAGTACTAATTGTACATATAATATATCTCCTTTCAAACTCAAAAAAAGGCTTTATTTTAAGCCATAGGGAAAAATTATAATTGATATTAACATTTCAGCAGCTGGATAACTACTGAAATAAAAATGTTTTGGTGGAATTACATTCCCCCAATTACATCACATTACATTTTACTTGAATTACATTCATGCTAAACAGGATAATGCATTTACTTAGTACTCCAACACAAACTAGAGTGACGTCAATAATCTGTGTAATAGGGTGTATAAAGAATATCCCCATTACTACATTGTTGTGCTGCGAAAGAAAAATACCATAAGCATAATGCAAAACTTCGTAAATCATACAGAATAATATAATACTGGACATAATATGAAATTCCTAAAAGTGTCTTAGTACCTACTTATATACCTACTTAGTAGGTAGTATTAGGTAGTAGGTACATTTTCGCAGTCTTAATTGTTCTATTTTTTGTGCTACGTTTATTCACAATATACATGTAAGATAAAATCTGGCAAAAGAAATTAACAATACAAAAGAACGGAAGATAAATATAATAATGCATTGGAAATTGACGACTACTGTAAAGAAAGATGATCCACTTGCAAATTGAATTATTGTTGAGCAAAGAGCCCGAAGGTAGCCGGCATTAAAAACCTTTTCTAACATCTGCATAGAGAGATTTAGTGAGTAGCTTAATTTCGGTGTTGCATAACATTTTAGAAGCTTATACATTTAACTGTGTTTGATAACAAACAAAATAATGTAGTGTAAGAAGTGTTGCAGAAGAATTACAGTTTTCCTACTCAGTGTATATATTTTCTGTTAGCTATGTATTTAGCAAAGTTAACATTATCAGGTTAATTACAAACTTCCTTTGCTTTCGACCGTATGTTATGGTAAAGCGGGAAAGAAAGAAAAAACGTGACGTGCGTTTAATTCCAAGTAAATATACTTCTTCAACGTAATGTGAACAAAATCTTTAAATCTAGTAGTTAATGCAAAACTTGAATTGGGAAAAGAGTATTATCCGGTGTACTTAGTTTTGAACTACGTAGCAATGAACTTGTTTTTCCCAGGCTAAGGAATACCTCACATGTATAACTAGTACAAATAAATTTACTGGAGGTTGCAATGTAAATTAAATGTAAATAAGGTTTTGTATGGTGCATATAGTATATACTAATGTTATATATAAGAATTTTCCACATCTATTTGTACACAATATAATACACGACCAAATGCATTTAATTTAATTCAGTATTCAGTGAATGTTTAAGATGCTTTCAGAATTTATATGATAAACAATAATAATTGTTCAATACTCAGTATTCCGGAAACCAGTGGTAGAGTTGCAATTTTCCCAATCCTTTAAAACATTTTCCAAAAAAATTAAATGTACCTACATAATAATATACGTATATAATATTTTATGGTGCTATTTTATTATCTAACTTTTCTCTTATCTCACCAAAAGGAGGTAATTCCACGCTCATCTATTTTTACCGTCTTATTGTAACTCCAGGCTATTATTTGCCTTCCGTTCCAATTAAAATTTTGATTAAACATACACTTAAACATTATTTTTGTATCAATATTGTTATTTCATCATTTTTTCCATGGTTTTCCATAAAAGAATTTTTATTTATATTTATTAAGAATTTACAAATTGATTTTATTGAGCGTAGGTAGGTATCTCAACAAAAATCGGTAATACAAAAATCAAAAAAACATTTTCCACGAATGTTTAAGCTTGTTTGGCTTTGGGTGCTGCAATATACGAATTATAGAAGACCCTCATAAACAGGAGCAGATACGACGATCCGACTACAATGGTAAGGTTAACTGATGTATCTGTTCTGAAACAATTTATGTCGCCGCTCCCTAGATAAAAAAGATTTATTAATTAGCTTAGTAAGTAATTAGTAATTACCTAAAAAATGTACCATAAACCAAAATAACCATTCTTACTCATAATACTAGCTGTGTAGGCGTTCACTACAAGACCAATTATAAACTGGAGAATCTGCAGAGTGGTCACCATCATAGAGATTGATTTTGGAACCTTAAAATGGAGTGCCTGCATGTACAAGAAAATATGTATTTATTTTAAATCAAATACAATATCGAGCTTTTCAGATTTCAGATAATATGTATGCTGCTAATTCATTACAAACCTTAATAGTGTAATAAGAATACATTATTGAATGTACAAAAAAGTTGAGGGAAGCCAAATATCTGCCGTATGGTTCTCCCTCAGGAAACACGTAGAAGGACATGATAGACATTGTAAAGTGGTGATACCTTTCATTCAAAAATAAACGATGTTAAAATTTGTGATGACTTTATAATTTATAAAGTTCTACAATGATCGTTATATTTTAAACTATGTTTCGCAAAACTATATGTACCAAGATCATTTATTATGAAACGGGGAACTTACCAGTGTAGAAATATTAAGGGCTTCTTCCTCAAGACAATGAAAACCGTGTCGCCCAATTCAAACACTTTAGAAAGGGTAAACAAAAAACCCCAAAACGTCGTCTGGTGATTTAAATTGTCTCTAAAAATAATAAAATATTACAATCATACAAGAGTATTGAAGTTGCCATTATAATTAAAAAGTGTATTAGAAATACAATATGTACGTCTATTTATATAAGGTCCGCCTTGTACGCCTGTTGCGAAAAATGTATTTCAAATAAATCAGTTAATCAAAAGATGCCTGCAGAAATACTCCTCAAAGTGTATGAATGCAAACAAAATTAATATTCATTTTTATTATAAAAGCTAAATTCCAAAAATACAAAAATTATTCAACCTGATGACATTTTGAAAATGAAATTCATCAGATTTTTGAGGAAACTATGTCAATTTTAAGTTTAGACTTTGTGATTGTGTCTATCAATTGCATTTAATGTAATTTAGAGGAGATTACAGATAATATTCAATTATCTTCAAACTTTTTCTCTATTTTATACATTTAAAAATGCATGGCCATACTTACGCGATACAGATTGACCGGTAGAATCCATTAGGCCCGGAAATAACTTGGAAAAATTCAGGTAAAATCCTCAGTGATCCAATAATAGAGAAAACAGCCAGAAGGAAGTTCCAAATTACTAGAGGTTTTTGAAGCTTAAATGGCTGTCGATTTTTCATCCACAGTGGGCCAAGCCACACAACAAAAACGAGATACAGAAAACTAATACCAAGAACATGCGGTAGATGTTTCTTTGTCCAGTATCTCAACTCGTTACCGTCCAATTTTTCAAACCACATTGACTCAAATGTGGGCGGGTCTGCGTAAACCCATTCTTTTAATCCAAATTCACTTAAATTTCCCATTTTGCTAAGACCCCTAAAATTTTGTATCTAATTACTATAAAAATTAATTCTATTTCTCTTTTACAAAATCGTCTTAGGTAAATGAACTCGCACCACACCCCACACCACACTGCAATTGTTTTCCGTAAAAATAATACTGTAGTGCAGACTGTGCCTTCATCGAGATTCCGGTTGATACTGAAAGGAAATATTTATTGTCTGCTGAGGCTTAAGAAAATATATAAGTAGAAACAAATGGCCTATGGCGAACTGAGTATTTAGGTATGTATACCTTAACAGAGTCATAATAGGTAGTATAATGAGAATTTTCCCACGATTGCGATTGTGACAACCAGAAAGTCAACACTGCTGGAAAAACTTGAACAAGTTCGCATGAGGATACAAACGACAGGTTTTTACGTTGTCAGATAATAGTAAGAAAATCATTACGTTTCGACGCGTTTATTATTATTATTTATTTAAACACTTTCATAGTATTAACTGTTAATAATATATTGTGCACATACTTAACATAGCAGAAAATTAAATAATTCAAAAATAATGTAAAAAATCGGTTCCATGTATGTCTAGAACCGCACGAGGATTTTTTACGTGTAAACCAAACAGACTGTCCAAAATATGTTCAATAAAAAATGTTTGTACAGGAATGCCTTTATACAGAAGTAGGTAAAGTTAATGTGTAACTATGGCCATTGTGTGGTAAGAGGAATTATTTTCCAAATGTTGATTATTTACATTATAAAATGTTTATTATTTGTCATTTTAATTACCTCAAGAAATTAAAAAAATGTTTTTAGTAAATTATAATCAGGGAAGTGGTTTTTGGTTACGAAGAGACTAAAAGCTGGATAAATTGAAAGATACAGACATTATGTTGATTTGTAATAAGTTCCTAAGTACTTAATTGTGCTTTTAATCCCATTTCCTGACAATATAATGTATTGTACATACATACAACTTATTATTGCGTCTTCAAATTCCAGCCAAGTTTCCCATTAAGCACAGAGGTCACTTGCATAAGATAGTATACCGGTCTTCCGGTGTAGGTGTACATGTATTTAGCTAGTGCGTAGTTATGGCGTGAGAAACTCAGAAGATAAGATAACGAGTAATGTGTAAACTGGATCATCCTTAAAAACGACAATGATACTAGTCGACTGATTGAATACTATGACTTAAAAATTATACTTGTTTTCCATGCATATGTGCCACCAAATAACTAAAAATAATAAATTGCGGTGTTTTAATGTAGAAAAATTGCAAACGAGCAATAGATCTATACAGGTTACTAATAACGTCATCACGATCATAGATAAAAAGTAACTGCAAACTTGCTAGGCTTAATACCGTGACTCTTTGATGGATGAATTTTGATATGCGACTTACATGACATGCAGAGTGTTACATAATATTATAGCCCATGGTATGAACAGTTATTTTAAGCAGACTTAATTATAGTATGTAAATTGAAAATAAAACACTGAAAATAAATTGCAAATAATGTGTGAACAATTTAATATTGGAGTTATTTAATTATTATATACGTAGGGATCCATTACAGCATATTAAGGAATGATTTAAAAAAGTGATATAATTAATAATGTAGTTTATTAATATTTGCTGACATTTTGTCAGCACACAAATTAGAAGTATAATATGAAAATTGCTACAACAAATATAGAAATTTGCAAAATGCTCCATAATTTAGAATCAGCCATTCCAATCGACCTCTTACGATGATATTTTAAAATTCAACTGAACTGAGCGGCCGTAATAAATTGGAATTGTATCGTGCAAGGTGCACGTATATATCTCGTATAATATGATATGCGGCTTAGTTGACATCCAAGGTGTATGTAAATAATACAAAAAACATATTATATGGTATGAATAGATATTTTTAAGCAGAAGTATATATGTAGATTTAAAATAAAATATTGAAAATAAATTGTAAAATACTGTATGGACAATATGGGTGTTATTTTGTGTATATACATAGGGATCAACCATACAGTGCAGTTAAGAATAATTTTAAAAAGTGATATTTGTTAATATTGGCTGATATATGTTCACCGTACACAAATTAGAAGTATAATATGAAGATAGCTACAACAAATATACTTTTATTACAAATATTAGCTACTAATATCTTTTGGTATAATAGAAGGCCAGGGTCACAAAATAAGAAACGAATATGTTATGTGTTTATATTGCCTTACAGTGCAGTGGTTTTACGGTCGTAGTCATTATAAGTATTTACTTATTTATAAATAAATAAATTGTGAATAACTTTTGTGTACACTATTGTGCACCCGTTTTTATTGAATTCTAAAATAAAACTGACTTAATTAGTATAATCGCCGTTTAAACCATGTCGAAAGTTCTATATTTCTCTGGAATTTAATACTTTGTTTAGACAATACGTTTCCATGTAATGATTTAGCTGGTAGGGATTATTCAACCTTTCTGAGATACAATACCCAAATAAAGGTAATGACATTTAGACCAAACAAATACCATACTGAGTCTAAAATCCTTTCTTAGGAATATAAAGTCATTGTAGTATATGCTGATTTACCTAAAATTTCTTAACTTTTAATCCGCATGCACTTAATTACCCTCAAGTGCTTATCTTCACATTTATAAGTTACTTGTGGGCCTTAAAAACAACTACACGGAAAGGACAGTACTAGATCGCTGTGGCTGGCAGGGGACAATTTTCTTTGAAAAGACTTAACTTGAAAGCCTTAAGTAAATTAAACTTTACCCATTTCTTTATATTCGAATTCCTATATATTATGTGGAATGAATTGTAGATATAACATACTAAAGGAAGACAGTATTGATAATTGATACTCATGATGACTCATACCCGAATTCTCGGGTATCTAAATAAATATTTTTATTTGCTACATCAAGGTACAATTATTGTAAACTATTAACAGCATTTATTGCATTTTTACGCAATCACGATTGAAGTTTTATGTTTAAATATTTACTTTTCAACCTTACATAATTTTTTTGCACAGTTGAAAGGGCGTTGTAAATATTGCTATAAATACTTTCGTATGTTAAGATAAAAGTTTACGATAGGTAATAGCTTTATAAGTATAATTCATAAGTGTTGCGTTTTCGAAATATGGGGGAGGGATTTTTTTTGAAATTTACCCCCAGATTATTAAAAAATATTATTTTTTATTGTTTTACATTTTTTTAAATTACTGTACATAGAGCTCTAGCTTTCTGCTATTCCGAAGACATTATAAATGTTAACCAATAACTTTATTTTTTTCAAAACAAGATAATGACTGTTCTACCTAAGTTGATTTTTGACTAACTTTGACCTCCAATAGAATTGGTTACATAAGGTTTGTCAAAATTTCAAAATAGCCACATGAACGCTACATGTTATAATTGCGACTGGCCGAAGTTTCATCCAATTCGGTTTCAACGAAAAAGTGGGGTGTCCCGTTAGTTTTAATATCAAGACTACTGTGCAATACATAAAATGGTAATTATAGACGGTTTTATTCATTATTTGAATACCAACGGATTATATAGGTTTAATTATCCATTTAATGCCAATAACGCGACAAAAACAATGCGTTTGTAAAGTTTGTGCCTATAGTCAATGTCGACGCGTTCATTTAGAGACATTTTTAGAGGTTCGCATGAAGCGCATTACGCAAACACAAGTTTTGCCTATTTTCAGTTTTTATAAGCAGAGGAGTGTAACCAAGTAATTAATGAGACCGTCATAGAAATCGAGGATTCTGTCATATTTGACCGCCTTCACAGCCCCGATACTTACACCGTATCCTTGAATTGAATTGAGTCTCATTTGCCTAATTTTGTCCTTCCCGCGGAATCCCGATTTCATCTTCTCTAAGAAGCCGTTTGAATTTTGCCAGCAGATAGCAAATCCAATTAAGGTCATAGTCTGAGCTCCACAACATTCAAAAAATACAATAATGAACATTGAAAATGTTTCCAGAGGGACCACATCGTGGAGACGAATAGCGCAGAAGCTGGAGAGTAATATAAACGAGGACAGAGTCATTAAGAGTGCCGGCATGAATATTGAAGTCCAGCTGTCGTTGAATGCAATATTTAAAATTCGTAATTCGTTGAAAGATCCAATCTTTGAATCCAACATCCTTTCACTATCAGTCGATCTAGAACAATAAAACATTTATATTATTACTATAAGCTCTATTTATTCGCAATTCATATAATTATAACCTAATTAATTTGATTATTATTGATACCTGAGCAGATGGTTGAATTGAAAATCTCGGATGATGTAGGTTGTGACGGTAAGGAGTACAATGAGGGAGGAATAACAGGAAATGATCACAGCAAAGATTTGCCATAGCCACAATGAGTTTCTAGCTACGACGTTAAAATTTTTATCCGGAAAGGCCAATTCAGAGAGGAAGATGGTTTCCTGGAATATTTGATGCGATAAGGAAAATGGTAGAAATTGCTACAAAATACAAGGGAAACATAAATATTGAGATCATTCGAATCCAAGTCTCAAGTTTACTTTTAGGCCGCTCTTTTCCTGCCCCGGGGTTTGTCACTGCGATATCAAAATGTTTATATTATGTTAATTGACTTTTATTGAATAGAAAATGTCGAAGAGCTAAATAAAACAATGGTATTACTTAATATTAAATATTGTTACTTTTAGATTTCGTTTGTAGAAGAAATAATTGACTTTGTATACAGTTGAGCAGAAAAACGATTTCTTGAGCTTTGAGCTGTAAATTGATGATCGAGAGGGAGGAACAGAGGAATCCTCCCAACCAAATGGATGTCATGATGATCCCGCTTCCAATTTGATATTGTTTTGAATTCGACAATTCTTCCTTGAACTGAAAAGCTTCGTAGGAAGCCCATAAGATGTTCACGATTCCTGTCAGCTTAACTATTTTCTGGGACTTGCTTACTTTAAACTTGGCCAGAGAATTATCCCAGAGGAAGGGTAATAGTCCTAAGCTATATCCAATGTTGACGTAGAGTCCAATCCATTGGAAATCATTCCTATATTTAACTTTCCAAAAATATATTTTTCTCATCTCCTGATATTTTTTGATTCGAAACATTTTTCAAATTTACTAAACAAAATGCTAACTACTGACTTGCTTTACTATTTGTTAACTTGCAACCGGCTCTGTGTTTTTAATTCTGCTTAATTACAATATAGAAGCTATTCGAAGCAGACTATTTAAATTTTTACATTAGTAAAGTATGTTACAGAATTTCTTCTAGGAAATTGATTGTTTTGTCTGGCTTAAATGTAAACAGTGCTGAAATCAACAAAGATACTAATACTACATTATGAATATTCCCTTGTGTTGTGTTGCAACAAAATTAATTAAATGGGCACGTGTGTATCTTATTAGATTAGATTCTGTTTTATTCAAGTGCCGTCGAGTTCGTTATCTTGATTAAGGAAGAAAATAGTAGCCAAAAACATTGAGATTGTCCATATAATTTAGCTAGCTGGCCTACTTAGAACCTTGAACCAAAAACCCGTCAATACATCAAACTTGGAAAATAATTGAACTTTAGTGTCATGTCGAGATGTCGACAGAAGTATTTCTTAATAATTCATTAATCCAAAGACTTTAAGGATAATCGGGTTAATCGCATATTATGACGTTGACAATTTTATCAATCATTCATTAATTTAGTTAGCCTTGGGAATTATGCTGGTGAAAATGTTTCATTCAAGGGTAGCACTACAAAGGAGGAGGTTTCATATCAGAGCCCGACGCCGTACACCGAGGAATATATAAAGCCGCCGTCGAAGCTGCCTGGTACTTAATACACTTACCGATAACGCCGTCGAAGGTGGTGATATAGGCGCGCGGACAATTATTCACACACAACGCCGCCACCAAAAATTTATAATTTATCTAACGCCGCCGCCGCTATTATCTCGGCGTCGAACTCTGTTTCCTATACGGATATGACTTCTAATGGTACATGTATAAATGTGCAGGAGTGCATCGGTGTACTATTAGTTTGTATTAATCCATACGAACAATCTCCTGTATTAATATAACTAGTCTGAATTAGAACTTGTATGGACCAATGCAAAATTGGTTAGATTGATCAGTACTACCCAATACATACTAAGTTGCATTTATTTAATCATTGAAATATAGGTATATGGGTACCGAGTGTGCGGTTTGGCTATAGATACCTGAAAACACATCTGCAGCTTGCAGTAATCGTCATTAAAAGTAACATTATTACCATTTTCAACAATTCTATTTTTCACAATAACCATCCTTATTATTCGCCACAAAAATAATGATAGAATAATAATACATAAAGAAAATTTAAATACATTTGTTGGAAGTTGACGCGTACTGTATATTTTACCCGTCCATGCTTAAAATTGTCAAAATGAGTAATCTAGCCATTGCAATTCAATCACATACCCACTATTTAGAATAATTACTGTGTATCTGACTATATTAGAATGACATTCAAAGAAGTGGTTGCATTTTTTGGCAAACCCCAGAGTATGTACGCGAGGCTGGCTTATGTAAGTGGCGCCCGCTGGAAAATATCGGACATAGGCATAGATATGACGAACTATTTAAATACCTACATGTAATTATTAAGGATTTGTGAAAATATTTTCTAGTCCAAACTCCCCGTTCGCCTGTTTTTTATTTAAATCCGATATTGCCAAACTAGGACTCTGACCTACAATGTATCAGCAATGTCAACAAAAGGACTGTAGAGAATCTAACTACCTGTCGAATGAGCGCTAATGCGACTTTGTGCAGGGGCGCCCGCAGAAAAATATTGGACATAGGCTACAAATATGACAAATTTTTTAAATACCTACATGTATATTATGTGACCGCTTAAAAAAACTAAATTCAAGGGATATAAAAAATTTTACTATGTAATTTTATTGCTAATTTGCATATGAAAAAAGTGAAATTTATAAATTTTTTAATTTTGCCTGCAAATCTCGCGCAGCGCCAAATTTTTTTACGTTTTGAGGCAAATTGAAGACTTAACACACATTTAACAAAATCGCGCGGAGCGCGAAAATTTTTGGCGATTTTTTTCCTTTTTGCCTATTTATTTGCCCCAGAATAAATAGAAGAATAAAATTTGAATAAAAAATTATGAGACAAGAATATCCTTTAGGATTTCCGCATGGCTGCAATTATTGGAACATGTTCCGATTACAATTGATTACTTCTCACTTGTCACAGTTTTACCTGCGAGCTCATACGAGTGCTGGTAATAAAAGTCCTTACTACTGGGCTTACTGAGCTTGCAAACTAGCATTTCATTTTCTCGTAATGTGTAGATCTTGTTGGCTATTACTAGACTTTTTTGTAAAGTTTAAAATTTACAATAAAATAAATTCGAACCAATAACTACTCATTCAAAGAATCCTGACGAAATTCAACTGTCACCGGAAAATATGACATAAGCTATAGCCTACTTAGCCTATAGCTGTGGGAGCCCCTGACTTTGTGGGACACTTAATAACTGGGTTATAACAAAAATTCTGACAAAATTCTCACTTTTGGAAGTAACTTTACTCCACATTATAATCTGTACGCCTGTCTGTCACACATCGACGTCTGACTAACACACAGGATCTTCTTGTACACAAATATAACATCGTATCTTCCCTAAGATCTTCGGATTCTGTACTCGTCTTTCCTCCTGTCAATATTATTTGTTCTCTTTTAATTAACACCTTTTTGTTTAACTTTCTCTTATTCTCCACAAATAATAATAGGACTCGTATTGCCAATAATTAGTATTAAATTATGGAAGGTAACCTAAACCTTCTGTTACACAAGCAGTACAACTACAAGGAATGACTCTTGGCTCTTCGTAGTAGAAACGGCCAAAGTAAAGGAAATGGTAGACTTATTAATGGTGACATACGCAATTAGTATTACGAACCCATAACACCTCCAAAAACAACATACACATTATGTAGTCTTATAATTGTATGTAAATAAAAAATAAATAATTTTATTTAATGAATTCTACAATTTAATGAAACAGTCTTTCATTTTGACCCATATATTCGATTTGACATTTTATACTACTTCTAGTGGGACTTCTGTAATATCGATTTTTTACGCACATAAATATACAAAATTATTCAATACCATGGCCATATCACGAAATACTGTGAGGGATAATAATTAACATTTTAACAACAAAATAAACGGAGGAACACGATGCACTTTAATTTGGGTCATCATAAAATATAAAATGCTGAATTGAGCAAATACATACATTGAAGAACTATTTGTGCAGAATTATTTATTTTGCCATTATGATGAATTGTGGAATAATGCACATAAATGTAGTTCATAAATCGTAGCTGTGAACAAATATCGTAACACTACCATATTTTAGTTAGAGATAGTTAGACGTGATTAAATTTGTTACATAAGCAAGGGAAAAACATGATTATTTTGCGCTTGATTACAAAGTAAATATTTGCATTTGATAAATCTACAGTGTTAAAATTGGCCACTTCGGGTTACATTCGCAACTACTCTATTTATTTTAATTGTCCAGCTATTGTGACTTGTGACTAGCTTTTTATTCAAAGGATAATTTGTATTCTTGATTCGAGGAACATAAATTCGTGGAAATCGATTCAAACAAAAACGCTTTCTAATTTACTTATTCAATTATTTCTCTGGAAAAGTAATTAACAAAGAGACCAAATAATTATTCACAGCCATTGAGAACCCGAAAAGGTACGTATACTTTACAGCCCTCAAAATTCCTACTCTAATTCCGAAATAGTGCAAACTTTTCAATCTTCTGCGGAGGACTGAGTCCTTTGTTGGTCGATGTGTCATGACATCAATATAATGATTTGATTTCTCATAGACCTGGGCTGCTTTGTACAGAATTGCAGTAGATAGAATTAGAAGCCCTATTCCAAGGAAAGGGAATATAATGTAATTCATCCAC
Organism: Tomocerus mixtus; assembly: GCA_034694165.1. Classification (NCBI taxonomy): domain Eukaryota; kingdom Metazoa; phylum Arthropoda; class Collembola; order Entomobryomorpha; family Tomoceridae; genus Tomocerus; species Tomocerus mixtus. The sequence goes on from JAQFYC010002351.1 coordinate 19,428, forward strand.
GCAATTTTCCCATACAGTCGAATGGAGGCAAAAGAAGGAAATATTGTAAAGAGTGCAAATAGCAAAATTGTAAATGGGAAATAGAGTTTGGAGATGCTCCCGTTGAAAATTCGATTTAAGATATTTAGTCTGTGGAATTGCATTATGCTTTTGCTACTAGATTCCTGTAAACTAAAGATATTAATTTTATAATGCAATAATTTAAAGTTACATTCATATTAATATAGATAAAAGTATTATTTGTAGGGTACCTTAAAGTAGATATCCAAAAGGTTGCAACGGTCATATAAATTAGTGTGTATAGAGTACTCAGCCAGCAAGTGCCTATTACGTTCACAATTGAAATGAATTCAAATGCTACCATAAACCATAAAAATATTCCTGTATGGTAATATTCCGGAACCAAAACGGTGATGAAGAGTCCTCTGTCAAAATGATAAATATACATGACGATGATTATAAAACTTTCTTCAAATAATGAAACTATGTAGACGACGATGAGGAATTCCAAAGAGCGCCCTCCACTTTTCTTCACCTTATGACAAAGCTCTTCTAAAGGAAGAATAAAAATTAAATAAATTGTATAATGGTTAAATAATTATATTTTCTACAAAAGTTACCATAAAGGGTGTCGTTTGTTTGCTCAAGATATTGAAAGAAGGCAACAATATCCTCTTTTTCTTATTAATATTATAATAAGATGTCGAAGTGCATAGATATCCGATTGCAAAAGTCAAACGGATGTAGAACTTGGGAAAATCTATGTTATTGCTGCGTACCATTCGAATCAATTGAGTCCAAGTGAATATTGTATAAATGTAGCCGTGAATTACCATAAAAATCCACCCTAACTTTTGCAAGCGGCGTTTCCCAATTTCAAGTTTTAATGTACTTCTGTCCCACTTAAACGGTGATCCACAAACAACGGCCAAAATGTTTATAAATAAGCCGAAATACTGCAAAGATCTTTTCGAAAGCATGTTTAATCTTCAATATTGACCAATTAAGCACACAAACAATTCTTCTGGATGGCAAAATTAAAAGTGGCAAAGGTACGACTCCGTGCATCGTTATATACTCAGAAGTATTTGTAAAGGCAAATATTTAGATAAATGATACAATTAAAATTAATAGTAGCTTGTTTGTTGCATTACTTAACTTAATCAATTTATTTAATTAGACCTGACATCCTTTAAAAGGGGACAGTTATATAAAGCTAACTGCCTAAAATTGTTGACTTATAATTTTATACGTTAACCTTATTTTAAATGCTGACAGCGTAACTTGTTTGCTGAGTAAGCCTCCTGCTGTTTCCAGTTAACTCCTCAAGCAAATTGTTAGTTCTGTGCAGATATATGCAATAAACAGATAGGAAACATAGGTCAATATTCGGAGAAGTATTACCTAAGGTATATTTTATTTGGAAATCTCGGAAATATTTTTAAATAGTACTAGAGCATATATTATCATGTAATTATTTTGAAAAAGCTTTACCGAAGGTATAAATTATTTGCCTTGATTAAGATTGGCTATGTAATAAGCCGCAAAAACTTTTTGCTTATTGATATTTGAGGGTACATTAGGGTAAATTGGATATAATTGAAGAATTATTACCTAAGGAATATTTCCTCTGCAATTATATATCAGAAACATTATGTCGGTATGCTCACAATGTAATTATTTTGAAAACCTTACTGGGGATAAAAATTATTTCTCTTGCTTAAGACTCACTAGTAGTAATTAAATCCAAAATAGCTTTTCAAATTGATTTTTGAGAGTATCTTCAGATAAAGTTATGCCAAATGTGCATTTTATATTTTATTCGCAATTATCAGAAATACTTTAGCATACGCAAGGCAGTATATACTGAAAATAATTAGCGAAGGTAAAAATTATTTTTCCTGAATAGGGCTGACTATAATGAAATGAAAGGGAGTTTTGTTAATTGATACAGTTAATTGATTAGTACGGGTACGTAAGATATAATTGAAGAGTATACCTGCAATATTTAATTTGCAAATATCGGAACAATTTTGGGAAGCTCAAAGTGTTATTGTGTTATTGTTTTGAAAAAGCTTTAGCTTTATAGACGTTCCCCTCGGTAAATAAATAGTAAATAATTACAGTTAGTATTTTCAATACCTAAATATAAATTTCCAGATTACGGCTGACTATATCATGAAATTGAAGACACTTTTGCTAACTGATGCTTAGTGGTACTGTATAAGGTGTAGCTAGAAGAATTATCACTGACGGTGTTTTTTATTTGCTTCGCTGTTGTTTTGAAAATGATGTACCCCTGTATTATGTATATACCCCTATATAATATATATAGGGTAGCCACAGCTGTGAATAATTGGTTTGTAGATATTATACTAAGTAGCTGATATCCTATTCCTAAGAACGGAGAGAGTATGAGATATGTCTATTCTAATTATTCGGTATGTTCTTCCTACTTTTAATAGCAAATAGCTGTTCTGCCCACCATGTATTTTGGACCTATCTTGTCCTCTCCCTATTTTACATAGAGATATTCCATAGATCATCACGAGTCAAAAGATTTAGATGTTTTCAAAAAAAAAACACTAACCAAAAATTCTGTTTCGTTAGAAAAAAATTTACCCAGCTCTGAGAAACATACCTCTGAGAACAGTGTATTAAATAAATGCTGACGCAAGTGCTGACGTATGTCTAAAGGTAAAGGTAATGTCGATGTAAAAATCTGTAGATAAGACTTTGCAAAAGTAAATTATTTGTATGTATAAGTTCTTGGTTATAGTTTGTTAGTTGCTTTACAATGTCGGAGGAGGAAGGCATAAAGTTGTTAACTCCTGCAAGAAGGAACAATAAATATAATTCTCATACTGTCGAATTTAAATTAGCAGTAGCAGTATTGAAGTACAGTGACACTACCTCAATTCTACAAATTATTTTTAATTATTACACTTATTATGACGTATGGCTATGATAAGATTTATGATTTGATTTTGATATACTATTTGCTATAACTGAGTTGGTATGAAATGTTGACGAAATTAAAATTTTGCAATTCAAACCTCAATTGCACATGGACAAAAGAATTCACCATGTGCATTTTTTTGGCCTTAAAAGTAGGCTTGAAATTATAATTCCCCAGGGAAACTATTTCATAAAATACGGTAGTTTAGATGTTTTTACAGCGAAAGAAATGAAGTTTGCATCATCAGAAGGCGAGTAATTTGTCTCATCGGTATTGTAAATAGCATATTTATATCTAAGCCTTAGAACACTGATAAAAAAAAATCCCGTACTATATTTTGCAATAAACTGCTTATTTTACTTGTTAGTACCATCTCATTAGAGAAAAGGAGATTGATTGTTGTCATCATTGACATTTCTTCAACTAGCTAGACCATTCAAACGAGTACACACTTTCAACATTTTGTGCCCCTGGTTAATCGAAAGCTGCATCATTGGCCAACGTCAATTAACTATTAAGTTCAAAGGCAAAATACATTGACCAGACAAACACTGTTCATGTTGTGCAAATGAGGGTACATGAATGCTTATTCACACTATGTAAAAATATGAAGATAATTCGTATGAAATTATCAGTAAAATCTCTCGTAAAGTCCATAATTCTCATGTTTATGGGGTAATTAAATAGAACGATGTCCAGGGTTGCCATATTAATGTAAAATAATTTGCATTCTTTGGAATTATTAATACCATTAGAAAAGTTAGATAAAATGGTACCTTTATTCCATAATTCATGGAAACAGCACAATATCAAAAAGTCATATTTTTTAAAAACACTCGTTTTTTTAAAAAGAATTAAAATGTTTCATTATAACTATTAATATAATAATTATTACTTTGCATAGTAAATAATTGATCGCTATGTGTACTGCATAAATGTACATATTATTTATGTAAATTTATTATTATGTAAGGTATGTACACTATCATTTGTTTATATTTCTTACATTTTGCAATTATATATTAGCAGCACAAACATTTTTAGCTAAAGCACTATTATGCATGTCAATGTAAATTGTATAAAAATCATATTTTTCATATTTTTTAAATTACGGATTGAAAACCTTGTGCCTACGCAGTGGTTTCAAGACTGGCAACACTGTTTTTATATAAACCTTACTCATGGATGTTTCTGTTTTTGTGTTTCTACCAACTATAAAAACTGTTGAACTCATAGAATGTAACCTTAAAAGGTATTTAGCTACTTTTTTGCTGATCTCCATTTCACTACAAAAATGAAACTCTCGCCGTCGGCACGTCTTTATTTAAAATCTACAAACCTTTGAAAGTATTCATTATATCACATTTATGCGTATAGTAAAACTCTATTGTAAACAAATCCTTAAAAGAATAAAATGGAAATTAAAATTTCTCAGTTGGTGAGGAAAATTAAAATTTTAATTGTTAGCTTAGTTATATTTGTGACTTTACCGTTTGTTTGCGTCCCTCTGTTTATTTGGCGTTATTGTGTGAACCGTTTATCAAAAATACTACGGAAGGATTTGGAATGTATTGTACAGCCAAGTGATGGGGTATTTTGTCAAACTTATGAAAATTGGCATACACATCCTGACTTAAACATAGTTGCTTCTTTGGTCTTTGACGAAGGGATTTCCCTAACAGAAATCCGAACCAGATTTAAAAATTTGATATTAAAAAGGGACAACCGGAAACTGCGCCAGCATGTGGAACGATGGATGGGCTACTTATTTTGGAAGAATGACGAAGATTTTTGCATATCCGACCATATCAATTGGTATGAAGGCGAAGAAACTGAGAAAGAAACTATTCGGGATGAGCAATGGTTAAATATAACAAAACAAAAACTTTTAAGGAAACCTTTTGTCAAAAACACGAGTCCATGGGAATTTCTTTTAGTTCCAAAATTCAATTCCAAAATTGATCCAAATAAGGAGTTTTCCCTGCTAATTTTTCGTTTACATCACGTCATTGGCGATGGGGTGTCCATTAGAAAGTTGCTAATGTCCTTGTTCGATAATACGGTACCAACTATTAGTCCTAACTTGCCTTCGGACAGAAATGGAAAAGTATTCTCAAAAATTTTTCAATTTTTTACGTTTATAATCCGAGCCCCTTACATCTTTGTTCAAGTTCTTCTGGAGACAAGCGATAAAGGCAAAGCTCCTTGGAATTCCGAACATTATAGCTACAGAAATATGTCCAGCTCTGCCAGATCAAAAAAGATATCTCTTAATTTACTTAGAGATATTAAGAATAAATATGGCGTTTCTTTAAATTCTGTCATCCTATTGGGATTGTCTACGATTTTGCAAAATATTTTACTAAAAGCAAAAATAAAAATTCCGGATAGAGTACACTGCCCACTTCCACTACCGATGACTAATCGTCCCGATTGTCTTTGCAATCACGTGTAATAATTATATAATTATAATTAATATAAAATTCTTAATATAATTATATCATCTAATAAATGTCTATATATGGTTAAACAAAAGTTTTGTCGCTCTTAGTGAATTTAGTGGAGACCTTCAGTTATGCTAATTATGATTAAATCAATTTTTTCTATTTCAAGATTTATCTAAAATTAAATTTAATTAAATTTAGCGCCCCTTCAATTTTTAGCTTCCCAGTTGGAAATCGGGATCCGATTGAAAGATTAAAAATAATAGATGCACAAATTACGAATTTTAAAAATTCTATTGAACTCCAAGTGATGTTCGTGTTCGGAAAATTTATTGGCTGGCTTCCTTGCATTTTAGTGAGTCGTCCCACTTTATTCTATTTCACTGGAGACATAAGTATCCTTCCTGGTTTTGCTGGACGTCCATTTTTAATGGGGAAACAAATGCACGACGAAAGTTTTTGTGTTGCAATTCCAAAACCTAATAGCACCGCAGGTATGCCTTGTGATTTACAGTTTAATTATTTATTGCATAATATTATAATCGTCATGAGTAATGTTACTAATACTAAATGATAATATTTTATTTAAACAATAAAGCCATTTTTATTGGATGCTGTACCAACGAATCGTATTTGGATATCGATACTCACATAGATAAAAGTGTATTCAAACGGGATGATGAGGTTGAGCAGCTGTACACGTCAGTTTATGACGACTACAAAAAAATGCTAGAATCTAAAGATATAATTGGATAACTAGAGTATGTAGTAGACGTGAAAAGTACACTCATAGCTTATTGTAACAGTTCATGTCATTTCTTACACTAACATTATTATGAAAGATACATATTAGTAAAAAATAAAAATGCATGTTTCTTTATTGGCGATGTCTTTCAGTTATTATACACCGAAGCGTCGTGCTCTCCGTTTTCATTTATAGTTAACATTATTCTCCTTACATGAAACTTTTTATCTTTCAGTGTGTATACAAATTATGAAAAATACAATGCAGTATTGCCACACCACCGTATTGCTGTAAGAAAATAAGCAAAAATGTATATTATTTTCGTTAATATTATGATGTATCATAAATATTGCTTACGGTCGCGGCAATTTTTATTTGCTAAATACTACTGTTACTATTGTGGCATTGTCAATCTCAGATTGTTTTTTCCTCTATTCCCAAAATGCACTAATTTCAGACCGAATCCTACTATTGTTGGAGAGAATTTATTGAGAGGGAACCTCTCTATGGGAAAACTTAAGTCTGTCTGTGTGTCCTCCCACACTGAGGTGCCGAAATAGACGGTTTTGAAAAATAGTCCTCTCTACTGAGGTGTCGAAATATACGGTTTTTAAAAAAGGTCCTCTCTACTGAGGTGCCGAAATAGACGGTTTTAGCCCGACCTAGGGCTTATGTAGAGCTGTTGTCTGTATGTATGTGCGTGTGTTCGTCCTTTTTACTTAAAAAT
>JAQFYC010002352.1:0-26294 GCA_034694165.1 Tomocerus mixtus
AGTGCATGTATAACAACGTGAATTTCAATAAGGAAGTCATGGCATGGCACAAGCACAAGCCAACATCAGCACAATGATATGATAATGTTACATTACTACTTACATTACATTGACTTCAATTGGGTTGACTCATTTTCATTCCCCAAGTCTCAGCTTACTAACAAGCATTACAATTTACAATGGAATAATACGCATAGAACAGGAGATACATTAGATTGACTTGGCCTGGCCTGGACTGACTGGCTTGACTTAGGTTACGATTCGAGTGACTCCTTTTTGATACAACAACTTATTTTCATATACGGATCTCTGGTTTTATAGGTTAGGTTAAATGTAAATGTAAATTTTAAATAGTAAAAGTGAGGTTAGCTTTAGCTCTCAGATGTTAAGTTGACTAGGCTTGACTTCACAAACAATATAAGAATAGAATTGACATGAATTTAACATAATAGCTACAAAGACACTTCGTTATTGTCATTTACATTTTCATTGACTGCTTATTTATTTAATCTTCTAGCAATCAGAATCAATGGATGAATAATTTATATGTACCTCCCTTTTGCAATTCTACTGTTTAGAATGACAGAAAATGTTTCTCTGTAAGTAATTCTAATTGGTTTTCAATATTTATAATATGTTTAGCATTTATTGTAGTTAGGCAATGAAATGTGCAATAAGATAGTGAATTGAACTGTATCAAATCAATCCATTATGGATGTTAATGTCAATAGGAAAATAAATTGTAACAGATGTGAAGCAAGATTAGCAGACTTCTTTAGCTATTAGCCTCCCTTGCATTTATATGTGTACTACTATTATACGCATTGATATGCCTTATAGTAACAATAAGAAAGTCAAATCATAAAAACTTAAACAGCAAATTAAAAAATGAACCATTTGAGTAATTTATTACATTATATCTGTAGGTACTCTACTCTACTCATGGTATAAGCTTTGACTACCGGTTCGACCTAATGCACTTTAGCATGTACTATTGTAAGATAGTTCAATACGGTTACATGATTTTCTACCTATTTACTGCACGTGTTCGTTCCTTGTACACTGCACACCTGAGTAGGTTCTAGCAATTATTAATTTGTTTATTGAATTTAATTTCGTGTATTCATTCCATTGTTCTCTATTGTACTATTAGCTCTTTACACTATAATTGCTGTCAAGTATACAAATATTACATACTTAGATATGTATTATTATTATTATATTATGTAGGTTGTACTTATTATGGTAAGTTACATATTTACAATTCCTTAAGCACGCACAGTCACGTACTTATTGGTATTGTTAGCAATAATACGTAATAGAGATAAACAATATGTACATACATAGTTAAATAATAACAGTAATTCAAAACACAGACTACTGATTGATAAATAAGTATCTATGTAGAGTATGTAAGTTGTTGTAGGTGGTTCCTCGTTAGTTAGTGTATGTCCCAGTTATATAATATAATAACACATAACATTTTTGACCAACAGATGAGATGCCTGCTTTGATTAGGTCATATATCCGTGCCTTGTCTTGTGCTACTGTTTTCAATTGTAATAATTTCTGTATATTGAAATATTATTGTAAATTAATTGTTTTCTAGATTTTGCAATACTATTAGTTGAAATGTATATACACATACCATAAGTATTTGTGTAAATTAACAACAAGTATACTATCTGTATGTATAAGTATAAGAACAGTTAGACAATTGTCCTAGTGAGATTATAACGCTTGCATGGATACATATAATGGACGTAGACACATACAGGAAAGAAAATAAATGACATAAGAGAGACAGAGAAGTGAACACAAAACACAACGAGATGAGATGAGATCAGGTGAGACGTGACGGCAAGACAAGACAAACCAAGCCAAACAAACCAAAACTAACCTAACCACACAACAGAGAGATACTGGTATAGTAAACCCTCTACGTGTGTGCTCATTGTCAGTTAACAACAATGCAGAGCACTATATCAGTGTATCACAAACTTACCTAAATACGTAATCTACCAACTTTTAGTTTTAATGGTTATGTGCTTTGTGCACATTACGTACTGTTGTATTTTGTATTAACTTGTATTCTGTCACATAGAGCATAAAAGCTTGGAAATCCTTTTCTTAATACTATGAATAACATTACACTGGCAATGTACAATGTATGCATTTACAAAGTGAAAAATACTATACACTTACGTAGAGTTTAAGTATTTAGTGTTTAGTACTGTATCCATAGTAGGGTCTAATTATAAATAAAAGTTAGATAGGCTAAAATGAAAACGAATCTGTACAATATAAAGACATTTATTGGTTAGCTCAGTATAAGTACTGTATACCATATAGGCCATATACAGATAGGTGAGTAATCCCCTTATAAGAATTCAAAGCGAAAATAACAATGATTGTGCACTGAGAGTGTAATACTGAAAATATTTGCAAGTCTTTTAGTTTAGTGACATGCAGTAGAGTGCAGTAGTATTATAAGTTTACATTGTATTGTTCATTTAGCTCTGCGGTGTGTGGTTTGGTTAAGTTAAGTTATCCTTATCCTTCCTATGGTATATAGATATTTATTGAGGAGTAGATTAGATGCAGGAGAGCACAGAAAAGAGTTAAAATACAGTTCATTCATTTTATAGCAGAAACTGTGAGTTTGTTTGATTGTGATGCGAGTTAGAGTTAGTTAGTTACTTTTACTTTCGGAGAGAAAGGGCTGTTTCACCCTCTACTGACTTCAGCCTCAGTTCGTCTATATTGTCTCTCTTTAAATGGTTAAATACCATACCATATTAAGTCTAGTCTACGTATATAGGTATATAAATACTTACTGTATCTCCTTATGGTTAGATCTGCTCAAAATCTTAAGACTAGCACATAATATTATATTTTATATCTCTATAGTTATTAAGTAGTAGATGTTACATACCACTACTATCTATATTTACTATAACTATACAGTATACTACATACTTACTATAAAATGTTAATACGATACAGATTAAGCCCAGGCAAGCAAAGCAAAGAATATAAGCAACATTAAGTGTGGTAGTAAGTTATAAGGAATGTAATTCATGTCAGACTATGCGTATCGCTTAATAGGTGTAACTATTGGGCAAGGCAAGGCAAGGCAACTCTCAGCTTCACTATTAGTATACCATAACTTTGTATACTTTTAGTTTACTTTACTCTTTACTAGTAAAAAATGCTATCGTAATGATTTGTGTATACTGTATCCTTGTATAGAAGTAAAGTAAGTAAATTATAGGAAGGGAATGTATACACAAGTATTTTATAGTTTAATTATATCTGTAAGCACAATTACTACTTACACTAGGCAGACATAGGCAAAATAACATGATGATTGTTCTTATTAAATAGTACAGATTCGTATATCTCATTTTACTTACCAACTCGCATACTATGTATAACTAATGGGTATTATTTTGTATTCTACTGATAAATATTGCTAGTAAGTAAGTAAATTAGTCTGGTTTGGCTATATTGTAATGTATAATGTATAGCTATGCGTCTGAGCTGCTGAATGTCCTACTTGAGCAGCCAAGAACCAATTGGGTCACCCTGTTGACTGACTGAATGTTCACTCACTTCAATTCGCTCACACCACACCATCAGATCAAATCTGATAAAATGGAATAGATCAATTTTAACTTGCTAAAAGAATGAAATAAGTAAGTAAAGTAATAGAGAATACAATAATGTACTCTGGTTTGTTTTACTTTTTAAGTACTGTAAGTATCGTGCCTACTACTTACTTTGGTCTGGTATACAAATCTTATTTATCGTTCCTTATCATAATCTATCCACAGATACTTAAGATGTATTTACTATTGGCACATAGTAAGTATAAAGCTACAAACAGAACTGCAGACTGCAGATACATTATTAATGGACTCTGACTTGTATCGTTTTACTATAATTTTTTTGACGTTTTGATCGGATCTGAATAAGAATGATTTAAAACAGTGTAACACACTTCTGGCAATATTACAAATCTCCATAAAATACCTAATCACATTAAAATGATATATCTTTACCTAGGTATGCACATTACAATAGTACACTATTCCTGTATTATTATGTCTACTGTGTATTTTTTCTTATCCCCATGTTAATTTTACTTATAGAATTTTGTATGTGTACCTTATTTCAGTACATATTCTATGCAAGTCGTATAAAACATTTAATACTTACACATCGCACTTAAACCTCCAACCTGCATGTTTATAGCTTAAAAATACTCAGGCTTATGAGAGATATTATAATAATATTATATTTTATGAATCTCAACTTGCATTTTCCCATTCTTGATTTCCACGATGGAAAACTTGAGTTTTCAATTGAATTGCCTCAAGCTGAATGCTCACCACAGCAATCCAGGGCTGTAAATGCCTACACACTTTTGCATCATATCCTATGTAATGTAACGTAAGCGGCATAGTGGTAAGAATTCTGCATTTACTACTAGGCATGCAGAGCAGAGGACGAAAACAATATGATCATGTACCTGTACTGATGTTTTGTTGTATATGTATATTGTCTAGTACATTACATACTACATACAAAATGCACAGCTTGTTTGTCATGTATGTACTTAGTGCATTATCCCTTTCTTTTATTTGCCACAACTTACCTAAGAACACTTTTCTTTACTAAAAGCTGCATTACATGTGTATAAGTGAATTAGCTTATCTTATTAGCAGCTCCTGCATTCTGAATGCGTATACTGTAGTTTGTTACTTTTATTAATATATATATTTCCTAAGCTATGTATTTTATGGTTTTAATATTGTTAGGATAGTTTATAATGTATATAGATAGTTATCCCTAAATGTTTACATGTACTCTTGTAATGCAATGCACTGTAGCTGTGTGAATATAATACATATGTAATAGTTACTAGCAAGGGTTGTTGTATTGTATTTTGTATTGTTGTAGTAATAGTAAGTGTTTGTGCAGTGTTCCCCTGCCCTGCCCTAAAGTTCTTACATACAATGTAATCTACTTGGTTTGGTTATGTCTTGGCAAATTCTTATTATATTGCAAATATAATAAGAATACATACATAAATACATATACAGTAAGTAAGCAGTTAAAGCTTTTAAAGTTTACTCAAGTTAGTCAGTTTCCTTTAGTTGAAAATTCTCTCATGTATGTATATCTAGGTACTTATGTAGTATACATATAGCAAGGTAAATACTCTTGTTTGCTATTAAATGGTATGCTATATGGTAAAGGTAAGGTAAGGCTTGGTTTGATGATCGTTCCACTACCTGACACACACCAACACTCGCACCTTTGCTTTAGTCGCACTAGCCAAATTTCTCCCTCCGTTATGTTAGCGTTGTGTTCTGTACTGTATATGTACATAAAGATAGTTAGTTAAATGTAAACGTTGTATGTATGTACGAGTTAAGTTAGTTAGTTAGTTAGTTAAAGGTGGTTTGGTTCGCATTAGGATTGGATTGGTTTGGATCACATTGAAACTGAATTGCTTTCAATTGTACAGTCCTACAAGTGAGCTTGTTGCAAGCGGACGTTGTGATTTCACATTTTATTTTATAGGATACCTACTGAAATAAAAACTATAGATCTATACCATAGCTCTATAGCATAGCAATAGCGTGCCTGTATGATCTGTGTGTGTGAGAAGTGATCTGATTGATCCTGATCTATTGGCAGTACATGGGATTACGGACTGAGACAGTGAGACAGTGGCCTGGTGCACAAAACACTCGTTCCCGAGTTTAAGTTTCCAGTGACTTTACTCTCCTATTTATAATAGTGATTTGGTTTTAGCTCATGAAAGCTTTAATCCACGAAAAATAAAAGCCAATATGGATACAGGAGATACGAATTCTAGATGAAATTAGACCTTTCCCTTCTATCACCCGCAAGTGCCTTAAACTCCGAAATTTTACACCACAAAATTCCTGTCGGTTTTATTTATTGCAGATTGGCAACGGACTATAGATTAGGGTTTTAATTTAATTCTTCACCTTATTTACCTAGTGCCTTATTATATTAATAGTACATAGTTATCCTTATCCTTACCTTTATTTCAATAACTTTAGCTAGCAATTATTTAATTTTTAATTTTTAATCTCCTTACTTAACTAATTTTCTACTTATAAATATTCCTACATACATACTTAAATCATCCAAATATCAGTTGATTACCTAAGTCATCAATTAAATTGCAATTGAATACATGCAAATCAGTTTCTTATAATAAATTGGACTGGACTGTATCTGTAATCTGAAAGATTTCTTAACTTAACTTGGACTACAATCATTGTTAACAAACGTGGTTTGTGCAAAGAAGATTGCAAGTTATTATACGGATTCAGTTTTTGTGAATTAAAAATTAAAAGGAGTCATTTGGATTGAAGAATTGAGAAGTTGACAAATAAACCTCAAGCTCAACGGAAAGTGAATCTTGCAAGGCAACGTTTTTTACTTGTGTGAATTTTATTCGACAAAACTCTTGGATTACGTCTTACTGACGGAAAAAGTGTTGGACCCAAAAGTGCCTAAATTTTTATTGGATTTCTTGAAAGAATGAGGTAAGTGATATCACCTACATTTTCATTTTTTCTAGAGTAGGCTTTTGTGTGCTGTGATTGTTTAGTGAGTAGGTGTTTGTGGAGCGAGCGATTCATTCATTAGATTCTTGGTTCTAGATTATTTCTAAAGCAATACCAGTACAGTAGAGCAGTTTAAATTCTAAAGCATTCTATTGTACATACATGCATATTATGTGGAAGAATTTGGTGATTTTAATTTTGAAAATATATTTCCTAAAATATTTATTTATCATTTATTAGAACAAAAAGGTAAAATAAAATGTGCAAGTGGTAGTATTAGTATTATAGTATTGGAGTAATTAAGGTAGACTTAGCCGAGCGTTAATGACAGTATCATGTCGGCCCTAATTGAAATCGTGACGAGGGGGCTTTCTCTCACTTCTCACTAGTATTTATGTACTCTTTGGCAAATCTTAAACTCAAACTCTTAAGAGCAGTCTCACTCAACTCGAGTTGAGCACAATGCTATCATATCGCAGCTTTAGTTTAAGTTTTAGCATTAGAGCTAATGTTAGAATAGAATTGAAATAGTAAATCTGAGCTAAGCGTAGGTACACACATGTTGCATTTGCGTTGGTTGGTTCTGTTTAGGTATTAATAATAATACACATTATATTATACGAGTAAGTAAGTATTCTTGTACATTATGATCTGTAATCTGTAATGAATGCAATAGTGCAATGCTCTAAAACATTCCGCGCGTTACTTGCTAGTAATAATAATACACACACCTATCCACACAAGCATGTCATGTTATGTTATACAGCTTAGTGCATGTATTTCCATTGTAATAGTAATAATAATGTACATAAGTGAAGGTAGAGCAACAAAAGCATATTCAAGTGTAGGTAGTCAGTCCAATACAATCCAACAACACCAACACCAACCAACCATTGTTTGCAAGTTACCTTGCCTTGCCTTGCATTGCCTTTTCATTTCATACACAAATTTACCACACGATTATATGATTTTACATCTTATCAAATTTATCATGCACATCTTTTCAATAGAGCACCTGCATCCTGTCACCTTTATAATTATAAATACGTACATACAAAGGTGAACATGCAGAATACTTGTTGTAGCTAAATCTATTTTGCCTTTTGCTACTTGTAGAGAAATATATATTGGATATTGTAAAACATAATTTGAGTTTTAAAGAAACAAAACGCAAATCTGAATTACAGTATTAGCTAATTATGCAAGTAAACAAAGGCAAAATTCAAATATGTGCTAGAATAGTTGACATGTTTCCCCTCTAGTCTAAATATAGCTCACCGATATCATTATTCGTGACTAATGTAAGTATATTTGAATTACTAATCCAATTATTGCATGACAGAAGTTTAGCAAAAGGTGACTCATTTCTTTCGATTGTAAAATTGTAGCAAAATTTGTAGCTTACTGCATGTTTACTACGTAATTGATATTCATTTTAATAAAGGTTCGTGCACATATTTAGGATTTGTATATGTTTTAATATGAATTCTGTAATATATCTTTAACTAGTCACAATGTAGTGCTAGGATTTAACAATAGAATACAGAATAAAGTAAAATTTACTCACGTATAATAGTTGTTAAGGAATGTAAGGGATGGGACCAAAAAATGTAAAGCTTTGAAATAGTATGTTCATCATATCCATGTAAAGCTGGCTAAATATAGATGCATATTTTTTATGATTGGAATGATAGCGTGTAGTGTATGTGTAATAGTATGAGAGTATCCTTAACCTTCTTGGGTTCTCTTGCAAACAAAAATTCTTGTAAATATTTTTGTGTTGCAATGGTTATTGTAAGCTTCATTGTCAGTACAATGCAATGAATACCTCTAATGTAAGCTTATTACGTGTGTACCTATCTACATATTACACCTGTATTTGTATTGTGTATTGTAACAGAATTAAAGCTGTACGTAGCATGGATATATTTTTATCAGGCCTCTATCAGAGATCACATGATGTAAAATACATCACGACATAATACCAGTAACACAAAAACTGCATTTTTTTTTACTAATAACAATAATCTCATCGTCAGCTCAGCTCAAGTCTCTGGGTGGCTCATAGGAAATCTATCCTTTAACAGAACAATGCAGAAACACAATAACGTATTATGTTCATTACATTACAGTAACCAAAGGCATAGGCAATACACAATATGAGTATTATGTATACCTAATACCTATAGTGTTTAGCGTAGGTATTTAAGCCTCAGCATGATAAACATAGGTAGTACGAGTAGGTATCGATATCAGATAATGGATGCTCCATTGTTGTTTTTATTTGCCTATGCAATTTGTAATAGTTTATTAGTTGAGGATGCTTTCCGTCCACAGGCAGTCTATCTAACACTTAACACTATACATCAAAATTCTTCCATAACAATAAGATACCTGATACAAGCGGAAAATAGTGTAATAGATTGAATTGCCACTACCACTGTGCTGTGTTAGTATTAAGAAGCATTATTACACTACTAACACATTGACATAGCAGACATAATCTACTAGTACAAATATACAACAATAAAAATTTAATACATCGCAAAGTAGCCGTGAAACCTTTTATTTTCATTTTCCCAATCGACTCCATTCAAAGTCAACAGCCTTTTCAAAAGAGTCCTTTCGTGCAAAAAGATTAAACAGTTTGTTCCGTTGTCTGTCTATGTAATTGTAATTTTTTATCCCAATAATAGAATACATTAAGTATAGTATTCTATAACTATACCTGTAAATATTTAAGTCTAGCCTACTAAGATTTTTATACTTTTACTACATACTATATATACTTTATGAGGACATAAACATCACAATAAAAATTAACACAACTTCCTATACATGATTTTCAGAAGGTAAATTGAACTTGCGTAGGTAGATGCATAATTTTTCAATGTAAGCTACTATATAAGGTAACGTGAGAAATAATTACTAATGCAGATGATTAATAAAGACAACGTAATAATACCCGAGGATCAGACCAAGTGTTGGTTACTACTGTATTGTATGCTAGTGGATTATTTATTACTGTAACAATTATAAATTATCTACGTGAATCAGATTTCGTTTTTATTTACTTTCTATATAATAAAATAAGTAGCTGTCTGTAACTGTTGTACTATGAATAAGTTAGAGCTAAAATGAACGTGATGTGCAAGGCAAGGCAAGAGCAGCATTAGTGTTCAATTGCATTGGTTTTTATTTAACTGTCAGTGCCATTCAAGCTTAAAGTCTATTGTGGTTTATTCGTTCAATGTCTCCGGGCGAATTTTAAACTAAACTTTCTGTTAGGATAGTTTAATAATTTTCTAATTTGACTTAATGTAGTAATGCAATATTAAGTGATGGATTTTATCTCATAGAAACCTCATCCTTTTGCTTTTATTTTCTATATTCTATATAGGTAGGCAAATTACTTAGGTAGACGTAGACTAGACTGCATTATAAATTACCCTTGCTATTCTATCCCTATCTATATCTCATCTCAAAGTTTTGAGTTTTAAAAAACTGAACTGCCATGCCATGGCAAGCTACAGTAGTAGAGTTAGTGTTACAGAGACCAAATATGTGCAATGTGCAAGAGTGAAGGTGATCTGATCTGATCTTCTGATAATATTATGATAATGATAGTGAGGAAAGCGATATTGAAATTAATGCCATCGTAATTTTTGTGTTGTGCGTTTATTGCGATTTTGCATTGCGTTAGGAACTCTTCTTTTCAATTCAACTCTGTCTGCCTACTATAAAAACTAGATACACAGAGTAAAACAGTTAATAGACTCACATTTACTTACCTTTTGTCTAGTGTGCTGTATTGTACAATAGTGTACAACAAGTTTAGAGTTAGTGCATTATTAGCTGTTGGAAAATAATTTAATGGCCAGAGCGGCACTTCAGTCTCAGTGTTTTTATTGCATTTTATTTGGCTTAGCTTGAGAAATTATACATTAGATGTAGGCATTAGTAGCTAAAGGCAAGTATTTATTAGCTTTTAATATCTATTAGTGTTTTCCTGTCGCTTTTTCACACAAACTTTCGCTGTCAATAAAATTAGATAACGAATCCTTTAATTAAAACCACAACACAACTACTTAGGTGAGCTAACTGCATTATTTGTATTCGTAACTAATATCACTGCATTATTATTTGTACCACATGTACATTCGTGTGAGTCTTTTCTCACAATATTATAATCTATTGTTGCAGTCATGCTTAATTGTCATAATTAAAATTGATATTTATTGTATAAGGAAAATATTAAAACGCAAGCTTTTTGCTGTAGGAAATCATTTTATTAAATAAGAGACCCAATGTCTGTAGCAAAATCTTGCACGAACCTTTGTATGTTCTTCAAAAATCCTGTTATTCTTTATTGTCACGAATAGATGCGTTAAGGAATCTTTATCTTCAAACTATATCCTACACTATACCATATCATGACAGACTGATAAATATTCTAAAGCTTACCTTATACATTTTGTAATAATTACGATTTAATTACCCACAATTAGGTAGGGCCCTATTAATTACTAAAAAGATATACAATAAAATGGTACAAATTATAATAACAATACTGATAGCGATAACTTTGTATTCTAGCAAGCGCATAGCTTCCTTTATCTACTGTCAAATTATACAAAGTGTCTAACGCATTAGCATTGTTTGGTAGCAGACAGATTGCTGCCCCTCCTTCTAGATGGGCATGCAGGGTATACAACATTACATCATTTACAATGTAGTAGTTGCGTAATATTTTTTGTTACTCTACGAAAAATTTGTCTCAATTGTTAATTTAGGTTTCTGCTAATTGCTGGGTTAATTTTATTTTTTGATTAATTGCATTTTATTTAAATACCAATTGAAGAGAATTTTTCTCAAATTCTATAAATTATTAGTGTAAATTATTGTGTAGATCCCCTCCGCACCAGCTTCTCCAATATGTAGTAAAGGAAATACATGGGAAATGTTCCTCTAATATTTGTAATATAGTAAGGTTCAACTAACTAACTATAGATTTTGCGTACAGTTAGTCAATTAAATTTGGCAATGAATTAGGGCAAATAGAAATGCAATGTCAATGCAAAATCATTTTTTAGAATATAAGGTAGATAATTTTATAAGGATATTCAAACTCCAAGCATCCTAGGTGCAACATTATCAATTGAGACAGCTATTTATGTATGTGGAAGTATTCTTAATGTAAGTATAGATATGGCATTCCCATAAGGAAAATATTTCTGTATTTCATGAACAAGTTGTGGTGGGGTGATTGACTATACTTCACATATCATCTAATTATTTCAATGATTCATAAATAGCTTATTGTGTACACAAAGTAATTCAATTAACTCCCTTAGATGGGTAAATGTATTGCCACAAGTAAATAGTATTATATTATGTCCATTAGTTTCTAGCTAGGTACATACTTACATACCAAAAGCAGTATCCACATCAAGAAATCTTCAAAGTCATATTACACACCAGAGCGGAAATCTGTGTTTAAGCCATTGCTTTAATTGCAGAATAAATTCAGTAGGAAGAGAAAATCGAACCAATACGTTACACGTACAGACCATTAACGACAACTTAAGTGCGAGGAAATAAATAAATGTGAATGTCTGAGTCCCATGGAATTTACTTAAGTTTGCACTTACAGTTAGGTTAGCTATGTAACTATTCTACATTTTCTTTTTCTGTTAAACTTTTTTGTTGGAATCGCCAATGCAGTGGAATTTAATAACAGATAGGGCATATAAATACATTGGATCGAACACGCCATGCCATATCCCTCGTACTTCTTAGAATTACATATTCCAAAAGCTAAATTATTAGGTTGCTTAACTGTATCACTATATAGCAAGCTGTCGTAACATTACTATCTAATTAGATATTACAGAGGTACCTACTACCTACCAATACACGTGTATAGATACTTAGAGGTATACAAATACATAACTATCTTCTACTTTTTACAAGCCTGTGAGAATCAAGAGGAGAAATATGATGTGAAAAATACAGGAATTGAAGGTGACTGCACTTCCGAGGAAATAGAATGTATGGTATGTAGTCTACTAGTGAAGTGGAATCACTCCAGTGCTCCAAGATATGCTACTTACTTATCGTTTATTTTATTATACGTAATATCGTAACTGTTAACACCATTAGCATTTTATATAAGAGAAAAATGACACTTACCTGCGGAACAACAGTTCATTTGTTCAGTTATCTAAAGCGATTGTAAATATATAAGTAAGCACTTTTGCTTTCAGTAAATAGTCTAGTAAAGAGTAAGTAAGTAGCATGAGCATGGCTTATATCTGCAGCACAAGACATACCTAGTTATTAATGCTTCTACTTTACTTTGTAAAGGTATTTGTGCACGTAGTTAAGTAGAAACGATAGATTGTCTTATTAGATAAGAAATTGTAATAGTTATCATAACTTACGTATTTCAGTTTCAGTTTCCCCATTCGATTTTTATGGGAGTTATGATATTTAGTACACACTATAATTTTTTGTACTGTTGAATCGCATAGACAAGTTCTATAAAGCCACAGACATACATTAGTATAGCATAATGTAACGTAATTAGTAGTCTGTATGTACTTCGTCCGGTCTTCTTCCTCTGTCTGTCTAAGCTGTCTAAGTCTTTATTTGTATTAAAGCACGCAAAATATAAAATAGCAAGATAAATTGAAAGTGAAAACTAACTGTAATACAAAATGTAGCATAACAGGTTGGATACATGTTTTAAGCAGGTCGCACACCACACTAACCGTCCATAACCATACCACTATTCATGTAACGTACGAGTAAAATCATGTAACAGTGATTCTATCTAATTTAAAAAATACCTTCTGTTTATGAATTTATCATTAATACGTTCAGTTTCAGTATTTTGTGTAGTTTTAGTAATTATAGAAAAAAATGCTTTAATTTACTAATACGAATTAATTCATTTTAGTATGTAGGTCGTTCGTAGTCATGCATTTACTCCTTATATGGGAAATTGTTTCCAATAAATGAGGGATGTCATTTTAAGATTGCTACTTTGCAATAAGCATGCACTTTTAGTTTTAAAATAGCACAACTGTACCTCGAGATATGAAGATCTATTAATAATGTGTGCTTCCAATCCGCTACCAATTCTTTATATGGATTGATAAACATTAATTTATTTCGTTTCCACTGTCAATCACTTTTACTATGTATATAACAGCTACTTATATGTGTATGCTTAGGAATATTACATAACACAATACCAAAATAGAATAGTAGACATTAGACATAGACCTAGGTAAGTGAGCACATCTAAACAAAAAACAACACTTACTTAATTGTATTTACAAGTGTATGCAAATAAATTGACTGCTCCTTGTGCATGTACTAAGAAAAGTGAATGCAGTTTAGAAGTTGCATGGACAAAAGTACATCTGCATATAAATGGGTAAACAAAACAAAAAGTTTACTTTCATTATTTTCTCTGTTTTGGTTTGTGGTTTGATTGCGTTAGATCTTCCCTTGATCCCTAATCTCAATTGGTAATGAATGATTATTGTTATTGCTTCTTTAGCTTTGCTTTGAATATTTGCATTGAAATGCATTGTAGTATTGTGCTAATCAGTCATAAGTCGTTTTTCATGCTGTGCGAATATCTTTTCGTGTCACCTCCTGTTTAGTGTTTATCATCACGAAAATAATGTCTTTCGTTTCATCAACTATGTTTATGTCCTGACTAACCAACTGGCAACGGCAACTAAACTGAAATACGTGAGCACAAACTTGTTGAGCTGCAATTGTTTTAAGTGTCGAATCTCGTTTGCTAATTTTATAACTTGCCATTCTCCAACTCTAAAGGTTGGCCAATAATAGCTATTATCTGTTATATAAGTAAGTCAGTAGAGTGCCCATACCAATTAGTGGGGATAATATTATATTCGTATTATTATATAATATTGTTGTTACTTAAGTAGTACTTCTCTGTTTTGTGTTAGTGTTACATTAGGGTTATACTTCTGTAGTTTTATGTGATGTTGTTTATTAGTGAGATGAATAATGATAATGATGCTGGGCCATGGAGGCTACACACGCACACTTGTTAGTGTGAGACATTGGATTGGCATAACATACCTGAATGATAAGCACCTCTGTTTGACGCCTCTAATTGACCAATGCTCAAATATATTTTGAATGTATTTCAATTTGCACCTATTGTGATGTCCTCTCCTCAATTCAATCTTCAATCCGCTCTAATCATTCATATGTATGAAATATGGTCACTGAATTGAATCCAACACGTGTGTGTTGCAAAATTATTTCTCTACACTGGCTGGGCTACTTACATACATTGAATTAGATATTAGCTTTGCACTTCTACTCGTGTATCAAGTTACCTCTTCCCAAATAATGATATATACCTTACACCTTTTTAACGTCATTGTAAGTAGATGCGTTGCACATCACTTACAATATAATAATGATCAATGTGTGTACACGATACATTAAAGACAGGTATGCCATTGCATCTTGCTTGCATTTTAATTTTCAAAACCACATTGAAGATTTGCAAAAGGTGTGAGGTAGCTTATCGTATAGCAATCTAAAGGAATAGCAAATAGTAAGGTATAATTTAGTTTAAATGCACCTATTTACATTTATTGTGCAGATATTATGCAAGCAAAGATATGAATTAGAAAAGTGTGTTATTTATTAGCTAGAAGATATCTGTACCTATGTAGTTTGTGTAAATAAGGGGGTCTCGTTAATTTAGAAATGTAGTTATGTATTAGCAGAATTGTTGCATAAAGCAACTGCACAATGCAATATTTAATTCATCAAGCAGAAGCGCTGGTCTTGCATTTGCATTGCCTGTTGCATTAAGTCAATAGAAACAATAGAGTCGAGTCATCAAAGTCAGCTTCAGACGGACAACATGGCAAGGAGTGTTCTTATTATTTTTAATAGATAGTTTACATGACTTATTACCTTTCTGCAGTTCTATATATCAAGACTGTACTGATGTACTTATAAAGTGCATCTTTAAGCAAAGGACATGCTGTCGTACCTTATTTTCAACTTATTGATAGATGTAAAAAGTAATGGTGATGGAAATAATAGGATTGTAAATCTGAGTGAACGACACGAGCACATAATTCAAAAGTTGCCTACTTACATTTGATTTTTTATGAAAGATGTCTTTGTCTTCATGTTACGTTATGGTAGTTATTAAACTAGAAAATTAGAATGGATCACCACAATATAGTACAAGAATAATGATGTGATATACAAAAGGGTCATATCAATGTATTGTGGTAACGGGTTACGCTCTTGGCATTAATGGTCAACTTGTGACTTGCGTCTCTCCCATTCATCAGACTATTTAATAACTTTTTCATCTCCAAAATTGGGTTAATTATATAATTTTCTAATTTAACTTAGCCCCTAAGGATTGGGTTAATGAAAAAAGAGCTAACTACGTAAGTTATGATTTAGTGTAGCAATCAATGCAATAGAATATGTAATATGCACTTGTACGTTGTACTTGTACTTGACGCAAATGTAAAACTGGAAAAGTTGTTTTATTTATTGCTGACTAACTACGTCCATTGTACGCAACATAATGCTTATAGCCATAATAACCCAATATTCATACTTAATAACATATGTAATTATCCATTCACTTACGCTATGTATTTTGTATCTACTATGTAACTACTCTTACGTAGATACTAATAACTAATAACTATCTTTAAGTCATGAATGAAAATGAACAGCAAGTTTTTGTTGCTTACTTTATATGCTATTATATTATTAGTCGCCTGTAGCTTAAATAGAATTCAATGCATAAAAGTAGCACCCAATGTAAGCGTAGGCTATTTACAAGAATTCACAGATTGTAATAATATTTTATTGTAATTGACTTTGATATAACTGGTCATTAAGGTTGAGTTGCTAGTTGGGTTGAATTTGAATTGAAAGTATATGTTTGATGTTTGTGGAATGGAATGCATTCTATTTACTGAAAAAATAAGTGTACGTGCTTACTTAAGTATATATTTTCATGTTATCCGTGTTCGCAGAAAGTGCAAACACAGTTGTGAACAAAAAGGACAAGACAAGAAAGCAAAAGTTGACTTGGCAGAACTATGCATACATTTACGTTCGTGTCGTGTTAAAATATTAAACTTCGCCACCTTTGCAGACGAAGAACGTAAATATAAATACTAAACTTAAGTACTTAAGTAAAGCTAAGGTGTGCCATGTACTAGGCATGCATTCAGAATCTTACATAAATAGTATCTGTATCTTTAAGATATATTTTAACTTAAGAACGAGCTCGTTATTTTTAAGTAGCTGCTCCGCACTTTTATTACATTTAGAAAAAATTCCAAAATCGTGATAACAAACAATAAGGAGAGGAGACCACACTCACTTTTATTTGCCAATTTAGCTAGCTGTTGCTTGCCTACCCTAACTATTCTCTGTGTCTGCTTTACAACAAGCATGGTTGACGTAGACAGTAGGTAGCTTGTATAGCACAGATATGTAATACTGCTTTTATAGAAATGCTAGTACATAAGTTACCACGAAAACCAAGAATATTTCAAAGCAAAATCAAAATAAGTGACAAGACAACTGTGTCTTGACAAGACCACAGAATTATCGTATGAACAGAACAGAAAATACAAAATGCAGGTCATTTGCGGAATTCAGTGCAGTCACAACAAAACAAAAGTGCAAGTAAATTTCATATAAAATACAGACATTCACTGACGTGACTTATATAGAGTACCTATTCTGTAGTTGGTAGATAAGATTTTAGGTAGGTTTATGTACTACAGTATTACTGTTTTATACTATGCATGCATGCATGCATGCTTGAGAACAATACTTATTGTACTGCCTTGCACCGTTTACAATTGAGGTATAGTTTGTTCTATTCAGAGAATACGTCTCGCCTGCTATTAGCAATACTATTTAACTAACTTTACATACTACTACTAACTCAAATTGAAAATAAAAGCCAAAATCTGGTAACGTAACTTTGCATTTTATTGATCTTTTATATACAAAAGGAAACTTCCTCTGCAAAACACATGGCAATGGACAAAATGGTAGAGAAGTCGCCACATTCAATAAATTGAAGGAAACTCTCTACAGTTCCCTAGAACACTTTACATATTTAAACTCTATATTACTATACCTATATACACACATATAAATCTTTACATCTTGCCAATCGTATTCATCACAGAGCTATCTGTATAGAAATACCACAACAAAGAATTATATAATTGCGTTGCGTTACGTTGACATGAATTGGCTTGTACCAGAAACAATGTCTGACATAATGTTTCTATGTACAAAGCTCATTTATGTAATACATTGCACAGTGATATAAGATGAAGGACTACCTTTAACTTTAACTAAAGTACAAATACAACTGATTTTTAAATAAATTGGTATTTATCTTTCGTTTATTTAAAATCTTGTGTGTGCTAGTCTGGCCTGAGACTTGAGACCTCAAAAGCAATGGCAAATAAACACAAAAAACTCTGAATGAAGGGTGGAGCAGAGAGAAACAAAACAAATAAATATTTAAATCCACGACAGGCTTGAATTGATTGACACGACTTATCCCTTTGCCGTGATCATCTGTCTTACCTAATCCCCTTCTCTTAAGACAATGTTTGCTTGCTATAGATATTCTAAAGCCTGCTCACGATTTGCAATTTGCTTTTATGCTATGTATCTATCAATACAACACACTACACAAACACAACAGACAACAGGACAGGGTTATTTGGTTTGGTGTATTGTATCTATCTCTAATTCAAAAAGTGACACTTTTTCTTACGAGCTTAACTGATAGTTCCCTTAACCCTTTGACATGCACTGGTTGAGCAAAATCAAATTATAACAAATCCTTTCCAAATAAACCTCGACTCAATTTCCCTTCAAGTTTGAAAAGAAAATAGTTCTAAAGACAATCAAACCTGATTGTATACGCTTAACTTACAGATGTGTGCTTTGCTTATCATTTAGCGTCCAGATTGCACTTGCACTTTGTAGCAAGCAAGACCACTACCTATTATGGCAGTAAGATACTAGATAATTTTATTGCCCCAGGCCAGGAAATATTTTCAGAATTTAATACAAAATGTTTCTGTTTCCCTTTTGCTATGTACATAAGCTAAGTTGTTGAGGTAGATAAGTTTATGCATTTAAATTATTTACACTGCAACTGCACTGGTTTTGAACTCCTTGACCCATGCTTATTTTTGTGTGAGGTTAATGAATGAATTTGTTTTCTTAATAGGATGTCCATGCATAATAGATCATATTTCTTCATTACTATATTATGTAGTGGAAGGTTTTTCCACCTTTTGCATAGTAGATACCCCTAGCTGTGCAATAAGTTACAGTATGTGATTAGTGATGTAGTGTGATAGACAAAAATTAATACGTGACTTCAGTATATTATTGTAGGATATAATAAGATGTCGTAATTATATACATTAAGATAGGTAGTAGTAGCTAGCACTATTGTTAGAATACTATATACATATATTTATATACCTAGTCCAGTAAATCAGTTCTGGAACAGAACGATTTGGATTTTTACTTATATTGCAACAACTGAACTTAACATGTGAAATTGAAGGTTAATGTTATGATTATACTTCACAGTAAGTGATTTCATGTTAAGCTAGGGGAAGAAAAGAGGAAAAGCTGACTCCACTAATACTAATTAAAACTATTTTTCTGTGCAGAAAAACCAGTGGCAATGAGAACGGATTATTATGATACTGATGCGCAATACATACCTTCCTTAATAACACGTCCATTATATAAAACATGTATAATTTCGTTGTGTGTAGTTTCTTAGAATGCGAGTGCAATTCATCATTAGCGTTTGCTATTGTTAGCTCACTCTCAGTCCTCTAAGTATATACTGTTCTGTACTGAAACGATACACACAATAGACTACACACATGGATTTATCGTCTCAATTCTAGTTTAAATTATGAATATACGATTCGCTGCATTTAATGACTGTATTTCTCTTTTCTTAACATAATAATACTTAGGTACCATGTCCATGCCTAACTATCTCCTTGACTCTGTACTTCTTGCTTTTCATCATTATCGTTACGTTTCTAAAAAATCTGCTTTGTTATTACTTATTCTATCTGGAGTATTATATTTAGAATGACCGAGTCAAGGCCTAACTCACTGGAGGGGATAGTTCGATAATACAATTTTGCCACAAGTGTTTTTTAACTTTTTTCTTCAGCAATACTGGTTGCTTTATGGTAATGCGTACGTTGTTACACCTTTTCTCGTTGCAAATAAACAACGCAAAATTGCCGTCGCATTTTCAAGAGTTTATGGCGCATATTGCATATTTATATACGTGTACATAATTGTACGTATATGTAGAGATAAAGTCTCACGATAAGATAGTGCTGAAGACGTTTTCAATAAGGATATATGTAAATGCAATTTATTGTTGTCATCTCAAAGTTTTCCTCGCTATTGTAAAGTAGAGCTATTTATTAAGATATGAGCATACTCACCAGACTATTAATTAATGCCTGTAACACAGAAAAACTTTCCATAAAGTGGAAATTGCCAATTCCTCATTCGTTAATACTTCAGGAAATCGTCCCATAAGTTTCCAGACGATGTACGAGATAACTTTTTGCAAAATAATAGTAAAATGTTAATTGGACAGCAAAAATATTTTGTAATATAGATTACTCAGAAGATATCTTTTCTGATGCTAATAAAGAAACTAGGATTACCAGTTTGGTAGTTCAGAGTTCACTTCATTATAATTATGATATGGTTGTCCAGAAGAAGAAGAGAATAAGAATTCCTGTATCGTCATCGTGGAATTTAACAATTTCTCATTTCGCCTTTTGTAGAAAAACATTGACATTAATTTTTTGCCCAACCAAATACTGCCTGCTATCTACTCCAGGAATTTACGGTTTATTGTTTGTTAACTTAAATACAAAGTAGATAAACATGATATTATGCTTATCCTAATGCATTGCACTGCCTGGGTTTAATTTTCTTTGCCACGCTCGCTCAATAAAAAATGCTATAATGATCTACACGAGCCAAACTCGTAGAGGTATTCAAGTACATCTACCCAAGTAAGTAAATGAAATAACAACATGCAAAAACATTTTAATACTGTGCACATATTTACGGAAGGACCAAAAGCCAAGAGCAGAGCACTAAACTAGCAACTAGCGTTTCACAAGGAAGAAAGCAAAGTAGTTTTCGTTATCTCTGCCTGAAATCAAAATCTTTACTATCAACTTACTTCAGTTAAACAACTCGAGTGTCTTCACTTGACTATTTAACGATAACTAAGTAGATAACTCTTACTTTTATGTACTTACTAGTTACTACTACTTATCTAAATCAAAATGACAGCCTTATCATGTTTCAAACTCCATCTCAACACTATCTAGAAAACATTTTAGTCACGCAACCAAATCTGATGGAATGTGTCAAGCAAAAAATAAAACAATGAATCCATCTACAGCTACAATACATAAAATTCAAAACACAGTCATAAATCAAAGTTGGAGAAGAATAATCTTTTAAATAATAAATAATACTCATCA
The DNA here is from genome assembly GCA_034694165.1 of Tomocerus mixtus. Taxonomy (NCBI): domain Eukaryota; kingdom Metazoa; phylum Arthropoda; class Collembola; order Entomobryomorpha; family Tomoceridae; genus Tomocerus; species Tomocerus mixtus. The sequence continues at coordinate 21,257 of JAQFYC010002352.1, forward strand.
TAATTTAAAGCAGATATTATGTAAGCAGGTTCACTTGCAGTGAGAAATCTAAAGTTTATTGTATTAGTGATTAATTATTCCATAAAATTCAAATTAAGATGTAGAAAACTATAAATAATTAAGATAGAAAATTCTGTATCTTAATATCGTTTTATGATGATTGCTTTTTCATTCTGCTTATCTTTGGCTTTATAATATAACCCAGTTTGTATTATCTATTATATAGAATCCTGAAATCGAATTATTGTATCTGCAATTTTCCTAGCAAAACATTTATTCATTACATTGTTGTGTAGCAAGGTATTGTAAACCACCAAGAAATACAGCGTTTATTAAATTACGACATTGAATTCTGAATTGAGTCTATTGACTAACGTAAACGTACCTACGAAACAATTCAATCCGCGTATCGTGTCATTTACAATTATCTTCTCCTCTCTCTCAAAGAATTACTTTATTAAAATGTGTAACTACTTAATTTTGCTCCTATTGTATGCATACTTACTGACACGTATTTGTATTTGTATTACGATACACAGTTTACATGATACAGCTTATTAAATTCATTTTTTAACAATGTCTTATTGTATTCTTAAACGTTGAACGTGGCTAATAGGTAGGTATCTCGTTAGTACTATTATAACATCAATTCGTATCGAATTGCATCTCATTGTACTTCATTGTCCAACAGTACCTTTGTAGTACAACAAAGATTAGACTGTCCTGTCCTGTACTGTCTTGTCATCAATTACGTAAATGTAATAATTTAAAAAGCATTTGCTACACGAAATTATAAAACGAATTATGATTTTCCTGTCTTCACAGTAGTTGTTGGAAAGGTAATTATTATCTGCAGATTGAGAACGAAACGAACTCATATTTTAATATTTTATCTACATTGTATTATAAATAATAAATTACTACGTACATTACATGTAGAGATACATTGTTATTGTTACTTAAGTAAGTAAAATTTAAATAACATCAAGCAAATTGGTACTTAGTTAAAGTTAGGTAGGTTAACTATTATAAACTTATTGCTTTATGATTAGTTGTATATCAGAAGGTGCATCATAGAACATTGCAATGCTTTTTTTTATTATACTTTTGATTTCGTTACGTTGAATATATTAGCATTAACATTACCAAAGCCAGGCCAGACCATGCCAGTATCTGTTAGCAAACTGCCTAAGAACATTTACCTCCAAAGGAGTAAGTATTGTTTGCCCAATGAATAATAATCAATATGTAAAATAGAAAGATGAGACGAATGAGCCAAGTCAAGACTGTCTATCATATCATGTCGTCGTGTTTTAGTTGTCATGTATAATTGGAAATTGCATCGTAAGCTGCAAAGTAAGTTAGTAAGTGCATAGGAAAGTTGGCTTGCAATGCTAGATAATTAATTGAACCTGAATTAAATGGGAATTTATGTACTTGACCATAATATGTGCATACTACAAGATCTGGGTAGACGTGTCATTCGAATTATATCCATACAAGATTCTAAATTCGTGAATCACTTGTTTTATGTTTTCTGTAAAATAACGACAAACTTTTCTGTTCTTTGTCTAATCTTTGTTAGAACGTAGAACGAAATGGTTCTGACATGACGCTGCAATATGGTACACACACTTTACATAAGTATGTACCATAAAAATGCATTCTCATCATAATTAGACATCGTTATCTAATCGCTAATGGTTATTGTGACACCTCTGCAGGACCGATCCCCTATGTAACACATACGAGACTCTAATATGAAAAGAAACATGGAATAGTTTACTTAGGGTAGTACCTTAATTACTTTGTAGGCAAAAATTCTCTAACTACATCGTGTCGTGTATCAAAAAAAGTAAATGCGTACTTTTATTGTAAATTAGAGCCCCTGCACGAGAAACTAGTAACAGAGGATTACGTACTAAGATTACATTTTTCCAATATACCACGTAAAATTTTTGTGTAACGAAGTAACAATCCATACATCTAAAATATATTCTGACGTCTGTAGAGCTATGATTGAGGAGGATTAATCTGAAGTTGCATTTTGTCAAAAAAAACTTGGTCTAGACGGGGAATATTCTCACCTGATATCATTGCTAAGAATTGAGCAAAATTAACATGTTCTCCAGCATTAAATTATTAACGATTACTTCCTATACGTCAGCAATAATTAGATACAAGATAATAATAGACAGCTTTGCTGTGTATTCTGGAGAACAACAGATTTCATTTAATTTTTAGATTCCCGAGAGGGAATGTTACTTAAATACATTATCTACTGCCGTAGGTATATACTTAAAAAAATAATAGAGCATCTATACCTAGTTATACCAACTTCGTACTTGCTTTTTTGTTCTTACCTGGCGATAAGCACTAAGTATGGTGTATTAGCAATATAAATAGAAGGAATCCCATGTAGCTGCTAATTATGTATAAAGCAGGTATCATCACTATCTATATGTGTACATACATATAAATATATAGACAAAGACATATTACATACTTATCTGTAAGACATAACCATTATTTACATTGCATATATAGTCTATGTGAACAGTATGTAGGAACCTACCATCAAAAAATAAGTTAGCAAATACAGAATAAGACAATGCGCCTTGCTTGTACATTGCATGTAATGTGTGGGATTCAAATCCTAAAAAAACAAAAACAACAGGTAAGGAAGAAAAATATTAAATGCCTTACACTAGAATTGTACGTGCTTACTGATAAGCAAAACCAAACCAAGTGTAGTCAAAAGTTCAGGTAGTATACGAATTCTCATAGGTTTGTACTGTACAGGATTTGTTAAGAGTCAGTGCAGTGGTAGAACTTAAAACATTTAATGTAAATGCATGTAAAGGGGAGCCAAGGCCAGGCATTAGCAGAACATACATACATAGTACATATAGCAGAATAAAGATAAAGCAGGATGGCATAACTTTGCTAGATATTCAATTCACATCCAGCTTAAGCTAACAATGATCTTTGCTATTCTCCTCTCTCATGTACTTATGCCTCATCCAACCAAGTCTCAAACAAAAGCAAGCCAAAGCCAACTCTCTGCGTATTGTAGAATCTTACGCTACGCTAAACCAAACATCAGGTTTATTACTTTTAGTTTCAATTCTACGTATATGAACCTCTTTAGAGATAATCTCAGATTTACTTTGCAATGGAGATTTACCTTATGCTATGTTAATAGCATCTTTTATACATTGGAGTGTTGAGATGCTTTTGCTTTTAATTTATTACATAGTACCTAGACTACCTACCTATTTATGTATGAAATGTTGTATGGTTCAGGTGAATATATTAATATTACACCCTTAAATTCGAAAAGCACAGTACAGAAGTTAATTTTCATATCATGTTCCTTACTTACTTACAATTGCAAACCTGTATGTATGTATGTTGTATGCAAAGGATGAAGAACCTTATAATAATCATTTAGCAGGACCAGAACATACCAAACCTTAGGAGGCAACTAGGTAAATAGTATAGAGAACGAGACACCGCGATGTAAATGTTAATGCAAAAAGGTATCGAATAAAGTACAAGTTAAAGGCTAAAGGTACGTTGTTATTAATTGAGAAATAAGATACCTACTAATGTATAAATATTATATAAAGTCCCACACAGGTATTCGTACAGATATTCCTTTCGGTTAAGATGTAATGTAAGGTTTGCAGTTTCTATGTACTGGATGTGTTAAGGATTAGAATGTTATGCATAGAAAGTACATAGCTTTGCATTTAATAGAACAGAACATTATGTTGATAGCTGACTTGGCCTGGCCTGGCCTGGGATAGTTATTCACATAGTTATGGTATTATGGTAATGAGGATAGTAAAGGTAGATAGATAGATACATATTTATGCTAAGAGATTACGTATTTGAGTATTGTAAGGTGAGTTAGTGTTATGTAGTATGGATTTGGATGTGCTGTGAGCAAGTAAGAGTAAAAGTGAGTTGTAAGTTGTAGGCTGTAGTATAATAGCATAGCAAGTAGTAAGAGGTTACACAGGCTGGGCTTTATCAAGTCAGTGTCTCTTCCTCAGTCCTCCTGATCGGATCTGCAGCAACAAACTCTCTTCTGTACTACTCCCTGCCTTGATCTGGCCTATCCTCATGTCCACACCACACCAACCAAACCACAAACACCTTATTACCATTTTGCAATAGAACACTGAATACCACATACCTTTACACTTGTACAAGTAAATAGAAACAAAAACAAAGTAAATTGAAATTCACTTCTCCCATGAGTTGAGCATTCATGCATTAATTATAAAATTAAAATCATTTACATACATTTATTTGTATTCCGAACTCATCATTTTCATGTCTCAAGTCTCAACTCCTTTGTTGTATACAATATCCAACCCACTGTAATAGTACAATACAATTCACAACCAAAACCAACCACAAGTTGACAAGCTGATTTCTTTGAACTTTTCACAAATCTGTAATCGATTGCCATTTCTCTATGTACAATACAACCAAGTAGTGTCTATAGATGTAAATAAATAATTCATACAATAGTACACATACAATTTACATTTTTTTACTCTTAAGTGATTTTGAAAATTCTTTTAAACGTGCCTGAGTGTTTTAAGTGATAATTCATAGGAATTTTCAAAAAGAAAAAGTGAACTGTTTTTAAAATTTTGGAATTTACTATATAGACGGGTACTAACAGTTTTAAGTGTTATCTCTTCTCTATGTAAGCTATACAAAAGTAGCGCACCGGTATTTCACTTTTGTTTTCAATCGTGCTGTGATTTTAGTTTCTTCTGTTACATATACAAACCAAACCACATAGCATAACAGTTGTGCTGTTCTTTTAACATTTTATACTTACTTTACCTTAACTAGGACTTTTGAACATTTTTTTCCCAACAGAAATCAGTTATCAATGTACTTTGGAGATAAGAATGAAGTGAATAAATAAAGAGACATGATAGTTCAACTGTTGCAGCAGAAGTCAGGTTTGTTACGTTAGAACGCAATATTATGTAGTTTTACTATTATATTA